>CANSGD010000348.1:0-155183 GCA_947645195.1 Patellifolia procumbens
TCGTCCCAATCTAGAAACTTGTTTTTGAAACCTTTTTTTCCATCAACGTAGACTGAGTGCCGTTAAGGAGCATATGTGACTCAAAACCACCTCATACGACCGCCTTTTTGCCCCATATTTAACATTCCATAATTTTTTGGTTATTGAAACCTACTACAAAAATTTCATCTCAACCTGGAAACTTTTTTGTGAAACTTTTTTTTCCATCAACGTAGACTGAGTGGTGTTAAGGAGCATACGTAACTCAAAACCACCTCATACGACCGCCTTTTTGCCCCATATTAAACATTCCATATTTTTTTTGTTATTGAAACCTACTACAAAATTTTCGTCCCAATCTAGAAACTTGTTTTTGAAAACTTTTTTTTCCATCAACGTAGACTGAGTGCCGTTAAGGAGCATATGTGACTCAAAACCACCTCATACGACCGCCTTTTTCCCCCATATTAAACATTCCATATTTTTTTGGTTATTGAAACCTACTACAAAAATTTCGTCCCAATCTGTAAACTTTTTTTTGAAACCTTTTTTTCCATCAACGTAGACTTGGTGCCGTTAAGGAGCATATGTGACTCAAAACCATCTCATACGACCGCCTTTTTGCCCCATATTTGGCATTCCATATTTTTTTAGTTATTGAAAATTACCACAAAAAATTCGTCTCAATCTGGAAACTTGTTTTTGAAACCTTTTTTTCCATCAACGTATACTGAGTATCGTTAAGGAGCATATGTGATTGAAAACCACCTCATACGACCGCCTTTTTGCCCCATATTTGGGATTCCATATTTTGTTGGTTATTGAAACCTACTACAAAAATTTCGTCTCAATCTGTAAACATTTTTTTTAAACCTTTTTTTCCATCAACGTTGACTGGGTGCCGTTAAGGAGCATATGTGACTCAAAACCACCTCATACGACCGCCTTTTTGCCCCATGTTTGGCATTCCATATTTTTTTGGTTTTTGAAACCTACTACAAAAAAATTCGTCTAAATCTGGAAATTTTTTTTGAAACCTTTTTTTTCCATCAACGTAGACCGAGTGCCGTTAATGAGCATATGTGACTCAAAACCACCTCATACGACCGCCTTTTTGCCCCATATTTGGGATGCCATATTTTTTTGGTTATTGAAACCTACTACTAAAATTTCGTCTCAATCTGGAAACGTTTTTTTGAAACCTTTTTTTTCCATCAACGTGGACTAGGTGCCGTTAAGTAGCATTAATGACTCAAAACCACCTCATACGACCACCTTTTTGCCCCATATTTGTCATTCCATATTTTTTTGGTTATTGAACCCTACTAAAAAAATTTCGTCTGAATCTGGAAACTTTTTTTTGAAATCTTTTTTTCCATCACCGTAGGCTGACTGCCGTTAAGGAGCATATGTGACTTAAAATGACCTCATACGACCGCCTTTTTGCCCCATATTTGGCATTCCATATTTTTTTAGTTATTGAAACTTACCACAAAAAATTCGTCTCAATCTGTAAACATTTTTTTGAAATCTTTTTTTTCCATCAACGTTGATTGGGTGCCGTTAAGGAGCATATGTGATTCAAAACCACCTCATAGGACCGCCTTTTTGCCCCATTTTTGGCATTTCATATTTTTTGGTTATTGAAACCTACTAAGAAATTTGGTCTCAATCCGGAAACGTTTTTTTGAAACTTTTTTTTTCCAATCAACGTAGACTGGGTGCCGTTAAGTAGAACTAATGACTCAAAACCACCTCATACGACCGCCTTTTTGCCCCATATTTGGCATTCCATATTTTTTGGTTATTGAAACCTACTACAAAAATTTCGTCCCAATCTGAAAACTTTTTTGAAACCTTTTTTTTCCATCAACGTAGACTGGGTTCCTTTAAGGAGCATATGTGACTCAAAACCACCTCATACGACCGCCTTTTCCCCCCATGTTTTGCTTTCCATATTTTTTTGGTTTTTGAAACCTACTACAAAAATTTCGTGCCAATCTGGAAACTTTTTTTTGAAACCTTTTTTTTCCATCAACGTAGACCGAGTGCCGTTGAGGAGCATATGTTACTCAAAACCACCTCATACAACCGCCTTCTTGCCCCATATTAAACATTCCATATTTTTTTGGTTATTAAAACCTACTACAAAAACTTCGTCCCAATCTAGAAATTTGTTTTTTAAACCTTTTTTTAAAACTTCGTAGACTTAGTGCCGTTAAGGAGCATATGTGACTCAAAACCTCCTCATACGACCGCCTTCTTGCCGCATATTAAACATTCCATATTTTTTTTGTTATTGAAACCTACTACAAAAATTTCATCTCAACCTGGAAACTTTTTTTTGAAACTTTTTTTCCATAAACGTAGACTGAGTGGCGTTAAGGAGCATATGTAACTCAAAACCATCTCATACGACCGCCTTTTTGCCCCATATTAAACATTCCAGATTTTTTTGGGTATTGAAACCTACTACAAAAATTTCGTCCCAATCTGGAAACTTGTTTCTGAAACCTTTTATTTCCATCAACGTAGACAGAGTGCCGTTAAGGAGCATATGTGACTCAAAACCACCTCATACGACCGCCTTTTTGCCCCATATTTAACATTCCATAATTTTTTGGTTATTGAAACCTACTACAAAAATTTCATCTCAACCTGGAAACTTTTTTTTGAAACTTTTTTTTCCATCAACATAGACTGAGTGGTGTTAAGGAGCATACGTAACTCAAAACCACCTCATACGACCGCCTTTTTGCCCCATTTTAAACATTCCTTATTTTTTTGGTTATTGAAACCTACTACAAAAATTTCGTCCCAATCTAGAAACTTGTTTTTGAAACCTTTTTTTCCATCAACGTAGACTGAGTGCCGTTAAGGAGCATATGTGACTCAAAACCACCTCATACGACCGCCTTTTTCCCCCATATTAAACATTCCATACTTTCGAGGTTATTGAAAACTACTACAAAAATTTCGTCCCAATCTGGAAACTTTTTTTTGAAACCTTTTTTTCCATCAACGTAGATTGGTTGCCGTTAAGGAGCATTAATAACTCAAAACCACTTCATACGACCGCCTTTTTGCCCCATATTTGGCATTTCATATTTCTTTGGTTATTGAAACCTACTAAAAAAAATTCTTCTAAATCTGGAAACTTTTTTTTGAAACCTTTTTTTTGCATCAACGTAGACTGGGTGCAGTTAAGGAGCATATGTGACTCTAAATCACCTCATACGACCGCATTTTTGCCCCATATTTAACATTCCATATTTTTTTGGTTATAGAAACCTAGTACTAAAATTTCGTCTCAACGTGAAAACTTTTTTTTGAAACTTTTTTTTCCATCATCGTAGACTGACTGCCGTTAAGGAGCATAGGTGACTCAAAACCACCTCTTATGACCGCCTTTTTGCCCCATATTAAACATTCCATATTTTTTTGGTTATTGAAACCTACTACAAAACTTTCGTCTGAATCTGGAAACTTTTTTTTGAAATCTTTTTTTCCATCAACGTAGGCTGAGTGCCGTTAAGGAGCATATGTGAATTAAAATGCCTCATACGGCCGCCTTTTTGCCCCATATTTGTTATTCCATATTTTTTTAGTTATTGAAACTTACCACAAAAAAATCGTCTCAATCTGGAAACTTGTTTTTTAAACCTTTTTTTCCATCAACGTAGACTGAGTATCGTTAAGGAGCATATGTGATTAAAAACCACCTCATACGACCGCCTTTTTGCCCCATATTTGGGATTCCATATTTTGTTGGTTATGGAAACCTACTACTAAAATTTCGTCTCAATCTGTAAACATTTTTTTAAACCTTTTTTTTCCATCAACGTTGACTGGGTGCCGTTAAGGAGCATATGTGACTCAAAACTACCTCATACGACCGCCTTTTTGCCCCATGGTTGGCATTCCATATTTTTTTGGTTTTTGAAACCTACTACAAAAAAATTCGTCTCCATCTGGAAATTTTTTTTTAAACCTTTTTTTTCCATCAACGTAGACAGAGTGCCGTTAAGGAGCATATGTGACTCAAAACCACCTCATACGACCGCCTTTTTTGCCCCATATTTGGGATGCCATATTTTTTTGGTTATTGAAACCTACTACTAAAATTTCGTCTCAATCTGGAAACGTTTTTTTAAACCTTTTTTTGACATCAACGTAGACTAGGTGCCGTTAAGGAGAATTAATGACTCAAAACCACCTCATACAACCACCTTTTTGCCCCATATTTGTCATTCCATATTTTTTTGGTTATTGAACCCTACTACAAAAATTTCGTCTGAATCTGGTAACTTTTTTTTGAAATCTTTTTTTCCATCAACGTAGGCTGAGTGCCCGTTAAGGAGCATATGTGACTTAAAATGACCACATACGACCGCCTTTTTGCCCCAAATTTGGCATTCCATATTTTTTTAGTTATTGAAACTTACCACAAAATATTCGTCTCAATCTGAAAACATTTTTTTGAAACCTTTTTTTTCCATCAACGTTGATTGGGTGCTGTTAAGGAGCATATGTGATTCAAAACCACCTCATAGGACCGGCTTTTTGCCCTATATTTGGCATTTCATATTTTTTGGTTATTGAAACCTACTAAGAAATTTGGTCTCAATCTGGAAACTTGTTTTTGAAACCTTTTTTTCCATCAACGTAGACTGAGTATCGTTAAGGAGCATATGTGATTCAAAACCACCTCATACGACCGCCTTTTTGCCCCATATTTGGCATTCCCTATTTTTTTGGTTATTGAATCCTACTACAAAAATTTCGTCCCAATCTGTAAACTATTTTTGGAAACCTTTTTTTCCATCAACGTAGACTGGGTGCCGTTAAGGAGCATATGTAATTCAAAACCACCTCATACGACCGCCTTTTTGCCCCATATTTGGGATTCCATATTTTGTTGGTTATTGAAACCTACTACTGAAATGTCGTCTCAATCTGTAAACATTTTTTTTAAACCTTTTTTTTCCATCAACGTTGACTGGGCGCCGTTAAGGAGCATATGTGACTCAAAACCACCTCATACGACCGCCTTTTTGCCCCATGTTTGGCATTCCATATTTTTTTGGTTTTTGAAACCTACTACAAAAAAATTTGTCTCAATCTGGAAATTTTTTTTGAAACCTTTTTTTTCCATCAACGTTGACCGAGTGCCGTTAAGGAGCATATGTGACTCAAAACCACCTCATACGACCGCCTTTTTGCCCCATATTTGGGATGCCATATTTTATGGTTATTGAAACCTACTACTAAAATTTCGTCTCAATCTGGAAACATTTTTTTGAAACCTTTTTTTTCCATCAACGTAGACTGGGTGCCGTTAAGGAGCATATGTGACTCAAAACCAACTCATACGACCGCCTTTTTGCCCCATATTTTGCATCTAATATTTTTTTGGTTATTGAAACCTACTACAAAAATATTGTCTCAATCTGGAAACGTTTTTTTGAAACCTTTTTTTTCCATCAACGTTGACTGGGTGCCATTAAGGAGCATATGTGACTCAAAACCACCTCATACGACCACCTTTTTGCCCCATGTTTGGCATTCCATAATCTATTGGTTTTTGAAACCTACTACAAAAAAATTCGACTCAATCTGGAAATTATTTTTGAAACCTTTTTTTTTTTTTAGATAAGTGAAAAATATATTAAGTACCAAACACCATTACAATCTACTCCAAAGTGATGGCAACCCTTCTAGGAAGGCTCCCCAAGCACCTAAGAGTAACTATTACAATTGGAGCTCATCTAGCCAACATTTGATCTTAGAGAAGGCCTTAGAGTTATAAACTAGTTTCATCCTAGTTCTAGTTACAAATTTGATAGAAGCAGAACAACTATCAACACTAGGAACATAACTACACCAATAGGCTTGATTTCTAGCAAGCCAAATATGATATACAACAGCAGCCACCACAGAAAAAACTACTTTCCTTTTAGCTTGAGACATGTTACCCCTTTTACTGATCCAGTTAAGGCAGTCATCCATGCTAGTCCACCTCTTCTTAATCTTGATCCATACCAGGCATTCCTCCCATATCTGCTTGCTGAACAAACAGTGAAACAGTAACTTATCAAGGCTCTCAGTGTGAGATCCACAGATGGTACAGGTGTCCTCATTACAGACACCAATTTTCTTGAGCTTTTCTCTTGTCATAATTCTTTGATGTGCTGCTAACCATATCATAAAACTATGTTTAGGTGTGTTTAGCCTATTCCATACAATCCTGTCCCATACCACTTTGGTACCCCTCTTCTGTGCTTGTTTATAACACTTACCAATGGAGAAGACTTGACCAGGTTGAGGAAGCCAGGGTGCTTGTTTAACTTCATCTCTGACTTGGCATAAGTATCTCCATATCCAGCTAGCAGTGGTTTTAGGGTGGTGATGCCACCAGTCATCTCCCTGAATGTAAACAGAATTAACCCACCTCACCCAAAGGGTGTCTTTCTTCTCAGCAATGGCCCATATTTGCTTACTAACTGCTAGGAGGTTCCAAAGCTTAATATCTCTAACACCTAAGCCTCCATGGCTCTTCCTGCTGCAGACTTTTTCCCAATTAACATAGCCAGGTTTAAGGTAGTTAGCATTACCTTGCCATAAGTATACTCTGCAAATTTGATTGATTCTTGAAAGAACAGCCTCAGGGAAGATGAAAATCTGCATCCAGTAGTTGCATACACTCATTAGCACAGAGTTTACAAGCTGAAGTCTACCAGCAAATGATAGTGTTCTATGCTGCCAAGATTTGATCCTAAACAACATCTTTTCAACTAATTTCTCACAATCTGCAATTCTCAATTTTTTGGTGGAGATGGGAGCACCAAGATATTTGAGGGGCCAGGCACCAGAACTAAACCCAGACATTCTTGTTATCCTATGAAGATCTGTAGCTTTCATATTAACCTGAAAAATTTCAGATTTCAGTTTATTTGCAGCTAGTCCAGAAGATTTCTCAAAGATTTTCATGCCTCGAAGCATCAAGTAGACACTTCTGTAGTCTCCTCTACTGAACACCATAAGATCATCAGCAAAACAAAGGCTATTCAGTTTCAATTCTTGACATCTGGGATGGAAGTGAAAATCACTTTTTCCCCTTGATATTTTAGTATTCTAGTGAGATACTCCATACATAAGACAAAAACAAGGGGGGAAATAGGATCCCCTTGTCTTAATCCTCTCTTAGCCTCAAACAGTTCTGTACATGCCCCATTAAAGAGAATAGTATATTTGGTAGTAGTAATACAAACCATCAGGATATCAATGAAATCCTTAGGGAAGTTAAGGGCCTGAAGTAAATCATGCACAAAGTGCCATTCAATAGTATCATAGGCTTTTTGCAGGTCAATTTTCATCAAACAGCTTCTGGCAGCTTGTTTTCTAGTATAATGCTTGACAAGATCTTGACATAGCAGTATATTGTCAATGTTACTTCTACCAGCCACAAATGCACTCTGACTTTGCCTAACCAGGCCAGGCAGGACTCTTTTCAATCTGGAACATAAGAGTTTGGAGATGATTTTGTATATCACTGTACAGCAGGCTATGGGTCTGTAGTCTCCAACATGTGAAGGGCAATCAACCTTAGGAACTAAGGTTATTGCTGTAGTATTTATAGCTTGAAGCATTCTGCCTGAGCTAAATACTTCTTGCACAGCAGAGATGACATCTTGTCCCACCACATCCCAAGCATCCTTGAAAAAACTGCTTCCATATCCATCTACCCAAGGAGATTTGTTGCTAGGGATAGACCATAGTGCTATTTTAATTTCTTCTCCTGTGAAATGTAGGTTCAGGAGATCATGTTGAGCATCCACCAAGACAGGCCCTTGAAGAATGAAACTGCTATTGATAGGTAGAACATCACTTTTTGTGTTAGCAACAAAATTGCTAAAGTGCTTCAAAAAGATATTCTTCACCTCTTCATGCTCATACACCCAGACTTCATCACTACTCATAATAGCATTAATGTTATTTCTCTGAGCCAATAATTTAACACTATTATGGAATTTTTTGGTATTACTATCACCATCAAGAATCCACTCCCCCTTTGCTTTCTGACTCAAAAAAGAAAGGTAATTGCCCTGAGCATCTTTGAGCTTTTGATGTGCTATATATTCAGCATGCACAAGACTGACATTCCTGGGATCCAAATGCAACTGATTCTGGCAAGCTTTAAGAGCAACAACAGCATTTAGATGAGCAGCTTCAACATCTCCAAATCTATCCCTGTTGATCTTCTTGAGGCCTTCCTTCAAAATTTTCAGCTTCTGCCATACTTGGAACATCTTATAGCCATGAATTTGCTGTTGCCAAGCTACTTTAACAACATTTTGAAAGTTCTCACATTTACTCCACATCTGAAAATACATGAAGGGAATCTTGCCTTGGGGAGTGGGAAAACACTTAATCAAAGCTGGGGAGTGATCAAAATAACCCTCAGGAAGGAAGATCACTTCAACTGATTTGAAGAGATTTAGCCAATCAACATTAGCAACAACCCTATCCAATTTTGCAAGCACTCTATCTTCATTATCTTGTTTATTATTCCATGTGTAAAACCTACCAATAAATTTGACATCAGTCAAATTACAGTAATTGAGGCACCTCTGAAAAGCTGCAATCTCTGTACTAGTTACTGTAGCCCCAACTCTTTCTTCATACTTGAGCACATTATTGAAGTCACCCATCATCATCCAAGGACCAACTAGAGATCTACCTATCTTTTCCAAGTCCTTCCATAATACACACCTATCAGCAGCATCATTATGAGCATAAATTATAGAACAAGCAAATGAAACCTTAGAGCTGCAAGAAGTAGCAACACAGTGCACTAACTGATCAGTGCAGAATCTGATGTCCACCTCAAAAACTCTAGGGTCCCAAGCAATGATAATTCTACCCCTTCCATGACATGGTAAGTTTGTAGTGATATTCCAACCTGGAAATAAGTTTAGATACAAGGCCCCCAATTTATGTGCCCTGATCTTGGTTTCAAGGAGACAAACAAGCTTAGCTTTATGTAAAGAAATAAGGTTCTTCACCTCTTTCTGCTTAGCTAACTTGTTTATACCCCTTACATTCCAGCAAATGATATTATCCATTCACAATAGGGGAATTCAACCCCTTATCAATTAACTCATCATTACCTCTGTCATCAGGGAGGGTATCTGCAGTAGCAACTTCAGTAGGTACCTGTTGTAGCACCTCAAATCTATTGGGACTTGTCTGGCTTGTACTGACAGTAGCTTTGGCATTAGGAGTTTGCTGTTTTTTAAATTTACTAGAGACTGGTCTGAAACCTTCCTCATCAACCAACAGCTCTTGGTTCAATTTAGGGTTCACTTTGGGTCTCCATTCCTGCTTCTTTCTAACAATCCTACAATCATCACTTGTATGGCCTATCTTCTTGCAATGCTTGCAAATTTCAGGTTTCCACTCATATTCAATAATCTGATTGAGAGGTACACCATGTTCATTCAAGAAAGATACAGAGTAAGGATATACCTGATCCACCAACACTTCCACCAGCACTCTTGCATACATCAACCTATCTCTCTTCTCTTTAGCTTGATCAACCTTTACAAAGTCACCTAAAGCCTGTACTATTTTGGTAAGGCTTCGACCTCCCCAATATTTCACATTTAGCTTTGGGAGTTTAACCCAAATAGGGACCTTTTTCACCACTTGGTCACCAATATCAGCATCAATGTCCCATGATTTGACAATCAAAGGCTTAGAATCAAAGCTGAAATGGCCAGTAAGAGCCAAATTTTTCCACCCAAGTCACTAAATCTCACCATAATAGTCCCCTTGCCAACTTGAGCAATCTTATCAATGCCCATTTTTCCCCAAATCCTCTTCAGAAACCCTTCCATTACAGAAAAAGGTGGATTAGCTCCTACCACAAAACAGAAAATGGCTGTTTGCCAATAGTCTACCTCCTCAGCAACATCATCTAGTTCTATTTTAGGTAACTGCTCCATTTGAGGAGGCTGCTCATCTATAACATTTAGCTTACTGAAGCTCTTCTTCCCAGTGTTCATCTCTACACTAACAGCAGAGCCAAATAAAATGTTCTTACTAGGATTGCTATGCTTGAACTTACCTCTAGAAACTGAGGCATGATCACCATTGTTGGATTTCAGAGCTGAAACCCATTCTGAGAACCTTCTCAGAGCTTGAGGGTTAACTTCATCCCCATCAGAATGTACAATAGGCGTATCTGGATTGAACTCCTCATCACTTGTAATGTCAAGATCAGAAATGTCTTCCTCTTCCTCAGTCAGTTTGCCTTTCTGCTTCAGATCAATGGAGGTTTTAGCTATGGAATCAGAGTCTACTTTGCTTCGTGCATTCTTTCTCTTTGGGGGTCTGCCTCTCTTGCCCCCTGCCATGGCTTCCACAGATGGTGGAGGTGGGAAGGAGAAATCGCCTCAGAAGAGAGAGAACTTTCTATTTTTAGAAACCTTTTTTTCGTCAACGTAGACCTGAAACCTTTTTTTTCCATCAACATAGACCGAGTGTCGTTAAGGAGCATATGTGACTCAAAACAACCTCATACGACCGCCTTTTTTCCCCATATTTGGGATTCCATATTTTGTTGGTTATTGAAACCTACTACTAAAATTTCGTCTCAATCAGGAAACATTTTTTTGAAACCTTTTTTTCCATCAACGTAGACTGGGTGCCGTTAAGTAGCATTACTGACTCAAAACCACCTCATACGACCGCCTTTTTGCCCCATATTTGGCATTCTATATTTTTTTTGTTATTGAAACCTACTAAAAAAATTTCGTCCCAATCTGGAAACTTTTTTGAAACCTTTTTTTCCATCAACGTAGATAGGGTTCCGTTAAGGAGCATATGTGACTCAAAACCACCTCATACGACCGCCTTTTCCCCCCATGTTTTGCATTCCATATTTTTTTAGTTTTTGAAACCTATTACAAAAATTTCGTACCTATCTGGAAACTTTTTTTTGAAACCTTTTTTTTCCTTCAACGTAGACTGGGTGCCGTTAAGAGCATATGTGACTCAAAACCACCTCATACGACCGCCTTTTTGCCCCATGTTTGGCATTCCATATTTTTTTGGTTTTTGAAACCTACTACAAAAAGATTCGACTCAATCTGGAAAAATTTTTTGAAACCTTTTTTTTCCATCAACGTAGACCGAGTGCCGTTAAGGAGCATATGTGACTCAAGACCACCTCATACGACCACCTTTTTGCACCATATTTGGCATTCCCTATTTTTTTGGTTATTGAAACCTGCTACAAAAATTTCGACTCAATCTGTAAACATTTTTGAAACCTTTTTCTCCATCAACGTAGACCGGGTGCCGTTAAGGAGCATTAATGACTCAAAACCACCTCATACGATCGCCTTTTTGCCTTATATTTGGCATTCAATATTTTGTTTGGTTATTGAAACCTACTACAAAAATTTCGTCCCAATTTGGAAACTATTTTTATGAAACCTTTTTTTTCCATCAACGTAGACCGAGTGCCGTTAAGGAGCATATGTGACTCAAAACCACCTCATACGACCGCCTTTTCGCCCCATATTTGGCATTTCAAATTTTGTTGGTTATTGAAACCTACTACAATAATATTGTCCCAATCTGTAAACATTTTTTTTAATCCTTTTTTTTCCATCAACGTAGACTGGGTGCCGTTATGGAGCATATGTGACTAAAAACCACCTCTTACGAACGTCTTTTTGCCCCATATTTGGCATTCCATATTTTTTTGGTTTTTGAAACCTACTACAAAAATTTAGTCTCAATCTGGAAACGTTTTTTGGAAACCTTTTTTTTCCGTCAACGTAGACCGAATGTCGTTAAGGAGCATATGTGACTCAAAACCACCTCATACGACCACCTTTTAGCCCCATATTTGGGATTCCATATTTTTTTGGTTATTGAAACCTACTACAATAATTTTGTCCCAATCTGTAAACAATTTTTTGAAACCTTTTTTCCATCAACGTAGACTGGGTGCCGTTATGGAACATATGTGATTCAAAACCACCTCATACGACCGCCTTTTTGCCCCATATTTGGCATTTCATATTTTTTTGGTTATTGAAACCTACTACTAAAATTTCGTCTCAATCTGTAAACATTTTTTTGAAACCTTTTTTTTCCATCAACGTTGATTGGGTGCCGTTAAGGAGCATATGGGATTCAAAACCACCTCATACGACCGACTTTTTGCCCCATATTTGGCATTTCATATTTTTTTGGTTATTGAAACCCACTACAAAATATTGTCTCAATCTGGAAACGTTTTTTTGAAACCTTTTTTTTCGAACAACGTAGACTAGGTGCCTTTAAGTATCATTAATGACTCAAAACCACCTTATACGACCGCCTTTTTCCCCCATGTTTTGCATTCCATATTTTTTGGTTATTGAAACCTACTACAAAAATTTCGTCCCAATCTGAAAACTTTTTTTGAAACCTTTTTTTTCCATCAACGTAGATCGGGTTCCGTTAAGGAGCATATGTGACTCAAAACCACCTCATACGACCGCCTTTTCCCCCCATGTTTTGCTTTCCATATTTTTTTTGTTTTTGAAACCTACTACAAAAATTTCGTGCCAATCTGGAAACTTTTTTTTGAAACCTTTTTTTTCCATCAACGTAGACCGAGTGCCGTTGAGGAGCATATGTTACTCAAAACCACCTCATACAACCGCCTTCTTGCCCCATATTAAACATTCCATATTTTTTTGGTTATTAAAACCTACTACAAAAACTTCGTCCCAATCTGGAAATATGTTTTTTAAACCTTTTTTTTAAACTTCGTAGACTGAGTACCGTTAAGGAGCATATGTGACTCAAAACCACCTCATACGACCGCCTTTTTCCCCCATATTAAATATTCCATAATTTTTTGGTTATTGAAACCTATTACAAAAATTTCGTCTTAACCTGGAAACTTTTTTTTGAAACTTTTTTCCATCAACGTAGACTGAGTGTCGTTAAGGAGTATATGTGACTCAAAACCACCTCATACAACCGCCTTCTTGCCCCATATTAAACATTCCATATTTTCTTGGTTATTGAAACCTACTACAAATAAATTCGACTCAATCTGGAAATTTTTTTTGAAACCTTTTTTTTCCATCAACATAGATCGAGTGTCGTTAAGGAGCATATGTGACTCAAAACAACCTGATACGACCGCCTATTTTCCCCATATTTGGGATTCCATATTTTGTTGGTTATTGAAACCTATTACTAAAATTTCGTCTCAATCTGTAAACATTTTTTTTAAACCTTTTTTTTCCATCAACGTTGACTGGGTGCCGTTAAGGAGCATATGTGACTCAAAACCACCTCATACGACCGCCTTTTTGCCCCATGTTTGGCATTCCATATTTTTTTGGTTTTTGAAACCTACTACAAAAAAATTCGACTCAATCTGGAAATTTTTTTTGAAACCTTTTTTTCCATCAACGTAGACCGAGTGCCGTTAAGGAGCATATGTGACTCAAAACCACCTCATACGACCACCTTTTTGCACCATATTTGGCATTCCCTATTTTTTCGGTTATTGAAACCTGCGACAAAAATTTCGTCTCAATCTGTAAACATTTTTTAAACCTTTTTCTCCATCAACGTAGACCGGGTGCCGTTAAGGAGCATTAATGACTCAAAACCACCTCATACGACCGCCTTTTTGCCTTATATTTTGCCTTCCATATTTTGTTTGGTTGTTGAAACCTACTATAAAAATTTTGTCCCAATTTGGAAACTATTTTTATGAAACCTTTTTTTTCCATCAACGTAGACCGAGTGCCGTTAAGGAGCATATGTGACTCAAAACCACCTCATACGACCGCCTTTTCGCCCCATATTTGGCATTTCAAATTTTGTTCGTTATTGAAACCTACTACAAAAATTTCGTCTCAATCTGTAAAAAATTTTTGAAACCTTTATTTTCCATCAACGTAGACTGAGCGCCGTTAAGGAGCATATGTGACTAAAAACCACCTCATACGACCGCCTTTTTGCCTTATATTTGGCATTCTATATTTTATTTGGTTATTGAAACCTACTACAAAAATTTCGTCCCAATTTGGAAACTATTTTTATGAAACCTTTTTTTTCCATCAACGTAGACCGAGTGCCGTTAAGGAACATATGTGACTCAAAACCACCTCATACGACCGCCTTCTTGCCCCATATTAAACATTCCATATTTTTTTGGTTATTAAAACCTACTACAAAAACTTCGTCCAAATCTGGAAATATGTTTTTGAAACCTTTTTTTTAAACTTCGTAGACTGAGTGCCGTTAAGGAGCATATGTGACTCAAAACCACCTCATACGACCGCCTTTTTCCCCCATATTAAACATTCCATAATTTTTTGGTTATTGAAACCTATTACAAAAATTTCGTCTTAACCTGGAAACTTTTTTTTGAAACTTTTTTTCCATCAACGTAGACTGAGTGTCGTTAAGGAGCATATGTGACTCAAAACCACCTCATACGACTGCCTTCTTGCCCCATATTAAACATTCCATATTTTCTTGGTTATTGAAACCTATTACAAAAATTTCATCTCAACCTGGAAACTTTTTTTTGAAACTTTTTTTTCCATCAACGTAGACTGAGTGGCGTTAAGGAGCATATGTAAGTCAAAACCACCTTATACGACCGCCTTTTTGCCCCATATTAAACATTCCATATATTTTTGGTTATTGAAACCTACTACAAAAATTTCATCCCAATCTGGAAACTTTTTTTTGAAACCTTTTTTTCCATCAACATAGACTGGGTGCCGTTAAGGAGCATATGTGACTCAAAACCACCTCATACGACTGCCTTTTTGCCCCATATTTGGAATTTTATATTTTTTGGTTATTGAAACGTACTATAAAATATCGTCTCAATCTGGAAACATTTTTTTGAAACCTTTTTTTTCCATCAACGTAGACTGGGTCCCGTTAAGTAGCATTACTGACTCAAAACCACCTCATACGACCGCCTTTTTGCCCCATATTTGGCATTCTTTATTTTTTTTGTTATTGAAACCTACTAAAAAAATTCGTCCCAATCTGGGAACTTTTTTGAAACCTTTTTTTCCATCAACGTAGATAGGGTTCCGTTAAGGAGCATATGTGACTCAAAACCACCTCATATGACCGCCTTTTCCCCCCATGTTTTGCATTCCATATTTTTTTGGTTTTTGAAACCTATTACAAAAATTTCGTACCTATCTGGAAACTTTTTTTTGAAACCTTTTTTTTCCTTCAACGTAGACTGGGTGTCGTTAAGGAGCATATGTGACTCAAAACCACCTCATACGACCGCCTTCTTGCCCCATATTAAACATTCGATATTTTCTTGGTTATTGAAACCTACTACAAAAATTGCATTTCAACCTGGAAACTTTTTTTTGAAACTTTTTTTCCATCAACGTAGACTGAGTGGCGTTAAGGAGCATATGTAAGTCAAAACCACCTCATACGACTGCCTTTTTGCCCCATATTAAACATTCCATATATATTTGGTTATTGAAACCTACTACAAAAATTTCGTCCCAATCTAGAAACTTGTTTTTGAAACCTTTTTTCCATCAACGTAGACTGAGTGCCGTTAAGGAGCATATGTGACTCCAAACCACCTCATACGACCGCCTTTTTCCCCCATATTAAACATTCCATATTTTTTTGTTTATTGAAACCTACTACAAAAATTTCATCTCAACCTGGAAACTTTTTTTTGAAACTTTTTTTTCCATCAACGTAGACTGAGTGGCGTTAAGGAGCATATGTAAGTCAAAACACCTCATACGACCGCATTTTTGCCCCATATTAAACATCCATATATTTTTTCTTATTGAAACCTACAACAAAATTTTCGTCCCAATCTGGAAACTTGTTTTTGAAACCTTTTTTTTCCATCAACGTAGAGTGAGTGCCGTTAAGGAGCATATGTGACTCCAAACCAACTCATACGACCGCCTTTTTCCCCCATATTAAACATTCCATATTTTTTTGGTTATAGAAACCTAGTACAAAATTTTCGTCTCAACCTGAAAACTTTTTTTTGAAACTTTTTTTCCATCAATGTAGACCGAGTGCCGTTAAGGAGCATATGTGACTCAAAACCACCTCATATGAACGCCTTTTTGCCCCATGTTAAATATTCCATATTTTTTTGGTTATTGAAACCTAGTACGAAAATTTCGTCCTAATCTGGAAACTTGTTTTTGAAACCTTTTTTTTCCATCAACGTAGACTGAGTGCCGTTAAGAAGCATATGTGACTCAAAACCACCTCATACGACCGCCTTTTTCCCCCTTATTAAACATTCCATATTTTTTTGGTTATTGAAAGCTACTAAAAAAATTTCATCCCAATCTGGAAACTTTTTTTTGAAACATTTTTTTCCATCAACATAGACTGGGTGCCGTTAAGGAGCATATGTGACTCAAAACCACCTCATACGACCGCCTTTTTGCCCCATATTTGGCATTTTATATTTTTTAGTTATTGAAACGTACTATAAAATATCGTCTCAATCTGGAAACATTTTTTTGAAACCTTTTTTTCCATCAACGTAGACTGGGTTCCGTAAAGTAACATTACTGACTCAAAACCACCTCATACGACCGCCTTTTTGCCCATATTTTGCCTTCTATATTTTTTTTGTTATTGAAACCTACTAAAAAAATTTCGTCCCAATCTGGAAACTTTTTTTGAAACCTTTTTTTTCCATCAACGTAGACCGAGTGTCGTTAAGGAGCATATGTGACTCAAAACAACCTCATACGACCGCCATTTTGCCCCATATTTGGGATTCCATATTTTGGTTGTTATTGAAACCAACTACTAAAATTTCGTCTCAATATGTAAACATTTTTTTTAAACCTTTTTTTTCCATCAACGTTGACTGGGTGCCGTTAAGGAGCATATGTGACTCAAAACCACCTCATACGACCGCCTTTTTGCCCCATGTTTGGCATTCCATATTTTTTTGGTTTTTGAAACCTACTACAAAAAATTTCGTCTCAATCTGGAAATTTTTTTTGAAACCTTTTTTCCATCAACGTAGACCGTGTGCCGTTAAGGAGCATATGTGACTCAAAACCACCTCATACGACCGCCTTTTTGCACCATATTTGGCATTCCCTCTTTTTTGGTTATTGAAACCAGCTACAGTCTCAATCTGTAAACATTTATGAAACTTTTTTTTCCATCAACGTAGACCTGGTGCCGTTAAGGAGCATTAATGATTCAAAACCACCTCATACGACCGCCTTTTTGCATTATATTTGGCATTCCATATTTTGTTTGGTTATTGAAACCTACTACAAAAATTTCGTCCCAATTTGGAAACTATTTTCATGAAACCTTTTTTTTCCATAAACGTAGACCGAGTGCCGTTAAGGAGCATATGTGACTCATAACCACCTCATACGACCGCCTTTTCGCCCCCATATTTGGCATTTCAAATTTTGTTGGTTATTGAAACCTATTACAAAAATTTCGTCTCAATCTTTAAACATTTTTTTGAAACCTTTTTTTTCCATCAACGTAGACTGAGCGCCGTTAAGGAGCATATGTGACTCATAACCACCTCATACGACCGGCTTTTTGCCCCATATTTAACATTCCATATTTTGTTGGTTATTGAAACCTATTACAAAAATTTTGTCTCAACCTGGAAACTTTTTTTTGATACTTTTTTTTCCATCAACGTAGATTGAGTGTAGTTAAGGAGCATATGTGACTCAAAACCACCTCATATGACCGCCTTTTTGCCCCATATTTGGCATTTCATATTTTTTTGGTTATTGAAACCTACTACAAAAATTTCGTCTCAATCTGGAAACGTTTTTTTGAAACCTTTTTTTTCCATCAACGTAGACCGAGTGTCGTTAAGGAGCATATGTGACTCAAAACAACCTCATACGACCACCTTTTTGCCCCATATTTGGGATTCCATATTTTTTTGGTTATTGAAACCTACTACTAAAATTTCGTCTCAATCTGTAAACATTTTTTTGAAACCTTTTTTTTCCATCAACGTAGACTGGGTCCCGTTAAGTAGCATTACTGACTCAAAACCACCTCATACGACCGCCTTTTTGCCCCATATTTGGCATTCTTTATTTTTTTTGTTATTGAAACCTACTAAAAAAAATTCGTCCCAATCTGGGAACTTTTTTGAAACCTTTTTTTTCCATCAACGTAGATAGGGTTCCGTTAAGGAGCATATGTGACTCAAAACCACCTCATATGACCGCCTTTTCCCCCCCATGTTTTGCATTCCATATTTTTTTGGTTTTTGAAACCTATTACAAAAATTTCGTACCTATCTGGAAACTTTTTTTTGAAACCTTTTTTTTCCTTCAACGTAGACTGGGTGTCGTTAAGGAGCATATGTGACTCAAAACCACCTCATACGACCGCCTTCTTGCCCCATATTAAACATTCGATATTTTCTTGGTTATTGAAACCTACTACAAAAATTGCATTTCAACCTGGAAACTTTTTTTTGAAACTTTTTTTTCCATCAACGTAGACTGAGTGGCGTTAAGGAGCATATGTAAGTCAAAACCACCTCATACGACTGCCTTTTTGCCCCATATTAAACATTCCATATATATTTGGTTATTGAAACCTACTACAAAAATTTCGTCCCAATCTAGAAACTTGTTTTTGAAACCTTTTTTTCCATCAACGTAGACTGAGTGCCGTTAAGGAGCATATGTGACTCCAAACCACCTCATACGACCGCCTTTTTCCCCCATATTAAACATTCCATATTTTTTTGTTTATTGAAACCTACTACAAAAATTTCATCTCAACCTGGAAACTTTTTTTTGAAACTTTTTTTTCCATCAACGTAGACTGAGTGGCGTTAAGGAGCATATGTAAGTCAAAACACCTCATACGACCGCATTTTTGCCCCATATTAAACATCCATATATTTTTTCTTATTGAAACCTACAACAAAATTTTCGTCCCAATCTGGAAACTTGTTTTTGAAACCTTTTTTTCCATCAACGTAGAGTGAGTGCCGTTAAGGAGCATATGTGACTCCAAACCAACTCATACGACCGCCTTTTTCCCCCATATTAAACATTCCATATTTTTTTGGTTATAGAAACCTAGTACAAAATTTTCGTCTCAACCTGAAAACTTTTTTTTGAAACTTTTTTCCATCAATGTAGACCGAGTGCCGTTAAGGAGCATATGTGACTCAAAACCACCTCATATGAACGCCTTTTTGCCCCATGTTAAATATTCCATATTTTTTTGGTTATTGAAACCTAGTACGAAAATTTCGTCCTAATCTGGAAACTTGTTTTTGAAACCTTTTTTTTCCATCAACGTAGACTGAGTGCCGTTAAGAAGCATATGTGACTCAAAACCACCTCATACGACCGCCTTTTTCCCCCTTATTAAACATTCCATATTTTTTTGGTTATTGAAAGCTACTAAAAAAATTTCATCCCAATCTGGAAACTTTTTTTTGAAACATTTTTTTCCATCAACATAGACTGGGTGCCGTTAAGGAGCATATGTGACTCAAAACCACCTCATACGACCGCCTTTTTGCCCCATATTTGGCATTTTATATTTTTTAGTTATTGAAACGTACTATAAAATATCGTCTCAATCTGGAAACATTTTTTTGAAACCTTTTTTTTCCATCAACGTAGACTGGGTTCCGTAAAGTAACATTACTGACTCAAAACCACCTCATACGACCGCCTTTTTGCCCATATTTTGCCTTCTATATTTTTTTTGTTATTGAAACCTACTAAAAAAATTTCGTCCCAATCTGGAAACTTTTTTTGAAACCTTTTTTTTCCATCAACGTAGACCGAGTGTCGTTAAGGAGCATATGTGACTCAAAACAACCTCATACGACCGCCATTTTGCCCCATATTTGGGATTCCATATTTTGGTTGTTATTGAAACCAACTACTAAAATTTCGTCTCAATATGTAAACATTTTTTTTAAACCTTTTTTTTCCATCAACGTTGACTGGGTGCCGTTAAGGAGCATATGTGACTCAAAACCACCTCATACGACCGCCTTTTTGCCCCATGTTTGGCATTCCATATTTTTTTGGTTTTTGAAACCTACTACAAAAAATTTCGTCTCAATCTGGAAATTTTTTTTGAAACCTTTTTTTTCCATCAACGTAGACCGTGTGCCGTTAAGGAGCATATGTGACTCAAAACCACCTCATACGACCGCCTTTTTGCACCATATTTGGCATTCCCTCTTTTTTGGTTATTGAAACCAGCTACAGTCTCAATCTGTAAACATTTATGAAACTTTTTTTTCCATCAACGTAGACCTGGTGCCGTTAAGGAGCATTAATGATTCAAAACCACCTCATACGACCGCCTTTTTGCATTATATTTGGCATTCCATATTTTGTTTGGTTATTGAAACCTACTACAAAAATTTCGTCCCAATTTGGAAACTATTTTCATGAAACCTTTTTTTCCATAAACGTAGACCGAGTGCCGTTAAGGAGCATATGTGACTCATAACCACCTCATACGACCGCCTTTTCGCCCCATATTTGGCATTTCAAATTTTGTTGGTTATTGAAACCTATTACAAAAATTTCGTCTCAATCTTTAAACATTTTTTTGAAACCTTTTTTTTCCATCAACGTAGACTGAGCGCCGTTAAGGAGCATATGTGACTCATAACCACCTCATACGACCGGCTTTTTGCCCCATATTTAACATTCCATATTTTGTTGGTTATTGAAACCTATTACAAAAATTTTGTCTCAACCTGGAAACTTTTTTTTGATACTTTTTTTTCCATCAACGTAGATTGAGTGTAGTTAAGGAGCATATGTGACTCAAAACCACCTCATATGACCGCCTTTTTGCCCCATATTTGGCATTTCATATTTTTTTGGTTATTGAAACCTACTACAAAAATTTCGTCTCAATCTGGAAACGTTTTTTTGAAACCTTTTTTTTCCATCAACGTAGACCGAGTGTCGTTAAGGAGCATATGTGACTCAAAACAACCTCATACGACCACCTTTTTGCCCCATATTTGGGATTCCATATTTTTTTGGTTATTGAAACCTACTACTAAAATTTCGTCTCAATCTGTAAACATTTTTTTGAAACCTTTTTTTTCCATCAACGTTGATTGGGTGCCGTTAAGGAGCATATGTGATTCAAAACCACCTCATACGACCGACTTATTGCCCCATATTTGGCATTTCATATTTTTTTGGTTATTGAAACCTACTACAAAATATCGTCTCAATCTGGAAACTTTTTTTTGAAAGCTTTTTTTACGAACAACGAAGACTGGGTGCCGTTAAGTATCATTAATGAGTCAAAACCACCTTATACGACCGCCTTTTTCCCCCATGTTTTGCATTCCATATTTTTTGGTTATTGAAACCTACTACAAAAATTCCGTCCCAATCTGAAAACTTTTTTTGAAACCTTTTTTTTCCATCAACGTAGACTGGGTTCCGTTAAGGAGCATATGTGACTCAAAACCACCTCATACGACCGCCTTTTCCCCTGATGTTTTGCTTTCCATATTTTTTTTGTTTTTGAAACCTACTACAATAATTTCGTGCCAATCTGGAAACATTTTTTTGAAACCTTTTTTTTCCATCAACGTAGACCGAGTGCCGTTGAGGACCATATGTTACTCAAAACCACCTCATACAACCGCCTTCTTGCCCCATATTAAACATTCCATAATTTTTTGGTTATTAAAACCTACTACAAAAACTTCGTCCTAATCTGGAAATATGTTTTTTAAACCTTTTTTTTAAATTTCGTAGACTGAGTGCCGTTAAGGAGCATATGTGACTCAAAACCACCTCATACGACTGCCTTTTTCCCCCATATTAAACATTCCATAATTTTTTGGTTATTGAAACCTAATACAAAAATTTCGTCTTAACCTGGAAACTTTTTTTTGAAACTTTTTTTCCATCAACGTAGACTGATTGTCGTTAAGGAGCATATGTGACTAAAAACCACCTGATACGACCGCCTTCTAACCCCATATTAAACATTCCATATTTTCTTGGTTATTGAAACCTACTAAAAAAATTCCATCTCAACCTGGAAACTTTTTTTTGAAACTTTTTTTCCCATCAACGTAGACTGAGTGGCGTTAAGGAGCATATGTAACTCAAAACCACCTAATACGACAGCCTTTTTGCCCCATATTAAACATTCCATATACTTTTGGTTATTGAAACCTACTACAAAAATTTCGTCCCAATCTGGAAACTTGTTTTTGAAACCTTTTTTTTCCATCAACGTAGACTGAGTGCCGTTAAGGAGCATATGTGACTCCAAACCACCTCATACGACCGCCTTTTTCCTCCATATTAAACATTCCATATTTTTTTGGTTATAGAAACCTAGTACAAAATTTTCGTCTCAACCTGAAAACTTTTTTTTGAAACTTTTTTTTCCATCAACGTAGACTGAGTGCCGTTAAGGAGCATATGTGACTCAAAACCACCTCATACGACCGCCTTTTCCCCCCATGTTTTGCATTCCATATTTTTTTGGTTTTTGAAACCTACAACTAAAATTTCGTCCCTATCTGGAAACTTTTTTTTGAAACTTTTTTTTCCATCAACGTAGACCGAGTGCCGTTAAGGAGCATATGTTACTCAAAACCACCTCATACGACCGCCTTTTCGCCCCATATTTGGCATTCCATATTTTTTTGGTTTTTGAAACCTACTACAAAAATTTCGTCTGAATCTGTAAACAGTTTTTTGAAACCTTTTTTTCCATCAACGTAGACTGGGTGCCGTTAAGGAGCATATGTGACTCAAAACCACCTCATACGGCCGCCTTTTTGCCCCATATTTGGCATTCCATATTTTTTTAGTTATTGAAACTTACCACAAAAAATTCGTCTCAACCTGGAAACACTTTTTTGAAACTTTTTTTTTCCATCAACGTAAACTGGGTGCCGTTAAAGTGCATATGACTCAAAACCACCTCATACGACCGCCTTTTTCCCCCATATTAAACATTCCATACTTTCGAGGTTATTAAAACCTACTACAAAAATTTCGTGCCAATCTGGAATTTTTTTTTTGAAACCTTTTTTTCCATCAACGTAGATTGGGTGCCGTTAAGGAGCATTAATAACTCAAAACCACTTCATACGACCGCCTTTTTGCCCCATATTTGGCATTTCATATTTCTTTGGTTTTTAAAACCTACTAAACAATTTTTTTCTAAATCTGGAAACTTTTTTTCGAAACCTTTTTTTTGCATCAACGTAGACTGGGTGCCGTTAAGGAGCATATGTGACTCAAAACCAACTCATACGACCGCCTTTTTGCCCCATATTTGTCATTCCATATTTTTTTCGTTATAGAAACCTACTACAAAAATTTCTTTTTGCCCCATATTTTTCATTCCATATTTTTTTAGTTATTGAAACTTACCACAAAAAAATCCACTCAATCTGGAAATTTGTTTTTGAAACCTTTTTTCCAATCAACGTAGACTGAGTATCGTTAAGGAGCATATGTGATTCAAAACCACCTCATACGACCGCCTTTTTGCCCCATATTTGGCATTCCCTATTTTTTTGGTTATTGAAACCTACTACAAAAATTTCGTCCCAATCTGTAAAATATTTTTTGAAACCTTTTTTTCCATCAACGTAGACTAGGTGCCGTTAAGGAGCATATGTGACTCAAAACCACCTCATACGACCGCCTTTTTGCCCTATATTTGGCATTTCATATATTTTTGGTTATTGAAACCTACTACAAAAATTTCGTCTCAATCTGGAAACGTTTTTTTGAAACCTTTTTTTCCATCAACGTAGACTGAGTGTCGTTAAGGAGCATATGTGACTCAAAACAACCTCATACGACCGCCCTTTTGCCCCATATTTGGGATTCCATATTTTTTTTGGTTATTGAAACCTATTACTAAAATTTCGTCTCAATCTGGAAATGTTTTTTTGAAACCTTTTTTTCCATCAACGTAGACTGGGTGCCGTTAAGTAGCATTAATGACTCAAAACCACCTCATACGACCACCTTTTTGCCCCATATTTGGCATTCCATATTTTTTTAGTTATTGAAACTTACCACAAAAAATTCGTCTCAATCTAGAAACTTTTTTTTGAAACCTTTTTTTCCATCAACGTAGACTGAGTATCGTTAAGGAGCATATGTGACTCAAAACCACCTCATACGATCGCCTTTTCCCCCCATGTTTTGCATTCCATATTTTTTGGTTTTTGAAACCTACTACAAAAATTTCGTCCCAATCTGGGAACTTTTTTTTGAAACCTTTTTTTTCCATCAACGTAGACCGAGTGCCGTTAAGGAGCATATGTTACTCAAAACCACCTCATACGGCCGCCTTTTTGCCCTATATTTGGCATTTCATATATTTTTGGTTATTGAAACCTACTACAAAAATTTCGTCTCAATCTGGAAACGTTTTTTTGAAACCTTTTTTTTCCATCAACATAGACCGAGTGTCGTTAAGGAGCATATGTGACTCAAAATAACCTCATACGACCGCCTTTTTGCCCCATATTTGGGATTCCATATTTTTTTGGTTATTGAAACCTACTACTAAAATTTCGTCTCAATCTAGAAACGTTTTTTTCAAACCTTTTTTTTCCATCAACGTAGACTGGGTGCCGTTAAGGAGCATTAATGACTCAAAACCACCTCATACGACCACCTTTTTGCCCCATATTTGTCATTCCATATTTTTTTGGTTATTGAAACCTACTACCAAAATTTCGTCTGAATCTGGAAACTTTTTTTTGAAACCTTTTTTCCATCAACGTAGACTGGGTGCCGTTAAGTAGCATTACTAACTCAAAACCACCTCATACGACCGCCTTTTTGCCCCGTATTTGGCATTCAATATATTTTTTTGTTATTGAAACCTACTTAAAAATTTTCGTCCCAATCTGGAAACTTTTTTTGAAACCTTTTTTTTCCATCAACGTAGATAGGGTTCCGTTAAGGAGCATATGTGACTCAAAACCACCTCAAACGACCGCCTTTTCCCCCCATGTTTTGCATTCCATATATTTTTGGTTTTTGAAACCTATTCCAAAAATTTCGTACCTATCTGGAAACTTTTTTTTTAAACCTTTTTTTTTTTTTTAGATAAGTGAAAAATATATTAAGTACCAAACACCATTACAATCTACTCCAAAGTGATGGCAACCCTTCTAGGAAGGCTCCCCAAGCACCTAAGAGTAACTATTACAATTGGAGCTCATCTAGCCAACATTTGATCTTAGAGAAGGCCTTAGAGTTATAAACTAGTTTCATCCTAGTTCTAGTTACAAATTTGATAGAAGCAGTACAACTATCTACACTAGGAACATAACTACACCAATAGGCTTGATTTCTAGCAAGCCAAATATGATATACAACAGCAGCCACCACAGAAAAAACTACTTTCCTTTTAGCTTGAGACATGTTACCCCTTTTACTGATCCAGTTAAGGCAGTCATCCATGCTAGTCCACCTCTTCTTAATCTTGATCCATACCAGGCATTCCTCCCATATCTGCTTGCTGAACAAACAGTGAAACAGTAACTTATCAAGGCTCTCAGTGTGAGATCCACAGATGGTACAGGTGTCCTCATTACAGACACCAATTTTCTTGAGCTTTTCTCTTGTCATAATTCTTTGATGTGCTGCTAACCATATCATAAAACTGTGTTTAGGTGTGTTTAACCTATTCCATACAATCCTGTCCCATACCACTTTGGTACCCCTCTTCTGTGCTTGTTTAAAACACTTACCAATGGAGAAGACTTGACCAGGTTGAGGAAGCCAGGGTGCTTGTTTAACTTCATCTCTGACTTGGCAGAAGTATCTCCATATCCAGCTAGCAGTGGTTTTAGGGTGGTGATGCCACCAGTCATCTCCCTGAATGTAAACAGAATTAACCCACCTCACCCAAAGGGTGTCTTTCTTCTCAGCAATGGCCCATATTTGCTTACTAACTGCTAGGAGGTTCCAAAGCTTAATATCTCTAACACCTAAGCCTCCATGGCTCTTCCTGCTGCAGACTTTTTCCCAATTAACATAACCAGGTTTAAGGTAGTTAGCATTACCTTGCCATAAGTATACTCTGCAAATTTGATTGATTCTTGAAAGAACAGCCTCAGGGAAGATGAAAATCTGCATCCAGTAGTTGCATACACTCATTAGCACAGAGTTTACAAGCTGAAGTCTACCAGCAAATGATAGTGTTCTATGCTGCCAAGATTTGATCCTAAACAACATCTTTTCAACTAATTTCTCACAATCTGCAATTCTCAATTTTTTGGTGGAGATGGGAGCACCAAGATATTTGAGGGGCTAGGCACCAGAACTAAACCCAGACATTCTTGTTATCCTATGAAGATCTGTAGCTTTCATATTAACCTGAAAAATTTCAGATTTCAGTTTATTTGCAGCTAGTCCAGAAGATTTCTCAAAGATTTTCATTCCTTGAAGCATCAAGTAGACACTTCTGTAGTCTCCTCTACTGAACACCATAAGATCATTAGCAAAACAAAGGCTATTCAGTTTCAATTCTTGACATCTGGGGTGGAAGTGAAAATCACTTTTTTCCCCTTGATGTTTTAGTATTCTAGTGAGATACTCCATACATAAGACAAAAACAAGGGGGGAAATAGGATCCCCTTGTCTTAATCCTCTCTTAGCCTCAAACAGTTCTGTACATGCCCCATTAAAGAGAATAGTATATTTGGTAGTAGTAATACAAACCATCAGGATATCAATGAAATCCTTAGGGAAGTTAAAGGCCTGAAGTAAATCATGCACAAAGTGCCATTCAATAGTATCATAGGCTTTTTGCAGGTCAATTTTCATCAAACAGCTTCTGGCAGCTTGTTTTCTAGTATAATGCTTGACAAGATCTTGACAAAGCAGTATATCGTCAATGATACTTCTACCAGCCACAAATGCACTCTGACTTTGGCTAATCAGGCCAGGCAGGACTCTTTTCAATCTGGAACATAAGAGTTTGGATATGATTTTGTATATCACTGTACAGCAGGCTATGGGTCTGTAGTCTCCAACATGTGAAGGGCAATCAACCTTAGGAACTAAGGTTATAGCTGTAGTATTTATAGCTTGAAGCATTCTTCCTGAGCTAAATACTTCTTGCACAGCAGAGATGACATCTTGTCCCACCACATCCCAAGCATCCTTGAAAAAACTGCTTCCATATCCATCTACCCCAGGAGATTTGTTGCTAGGGATAGACCATAGTGCTAATTTAATTTCTTCTCCTGTGAAATGTAGGTTCAGGAGATCATGTTGAGCATCCACCAAGACAGGCCCTTGAAGAATGAAACTGCTATTGATAGGTAGAACATCACTTTTTGTGTTAGCAACAAAATTGCTAAAGTGCTTCAAAAAGATATTCTTCACCTCTTCATGCACATACACCCAGACTTCATCACTACTCATAATAGCATTAATGTTATTTCTCTGAGCCAATAATTTAACACTATTATGGAATTTTTTGGTATTACTATCACCATCAAGAATCCACTCCCCCTTTGCTTTCTGACTCAAAAAAGAAAGGTAATTGCCCTTAGCATCTTTGAGCTTTTGATGTGCTATATATTCAGCATGCACAAGACTGACATTCCTGGGATCCAAATGCAACTGATTCTGGCAAGCTTTAAGAGCAACAACAGCATGTAGATGAGCAGCTTCAACATGTCCAAATCTATCCTTGTTGATCTTCTTGAGGCCTTGCTTCAAAATTTTCAGCTTTTGCCATACTTGGAACATCTTATAGCCATGAATTTGCGGTTGCCAAGCTACTTTAACAACATTTAGAAAGTTCTCACATTTACTCCACATCTGAAAATACCTGAAGGGAATCTTGCCTTGGGGAGTGGGAAAACACTTAATCAAAGCTGGGGAGTGATCAAAATAACCCTCAGGAAGGAAGATCACTTCAACTGATTTGAAGAGATTTAGCCAATCAACATTAGCAACAACCCTATCCAGTTTTGCAAGCACTCTATCTTCATTATCTTGTTTATTATTCCATGTGTAAAACCTACCAATAAATTTGACATCAGTCAGTAATTGAGGCACCTCTGAAAAGCTGCAATCTCTCTACTAGTTACTGCAGCCCCAACTCTTTCTTCATACTTGAGCACATTATTGAAGTCACCCATCATCATCGAAGGACCAACTAGAGAGCTACCTATTTTTTCCAAGTCCTTCCATAATACACACCTATCAGCAGCATCATTATTAGCATAAATGATAGAACAAGCAAATGAAACCTTAGAGCTGCAAGAAGTAGCAACACAGTGCACTAACTGATCAGTACAGAATCTGATGTCCACCTCAAAAACTCTAGGGTCCCAAGCAATGATAATTCTACCCCTTCCATGCCATGGTAAGTTTGTAGTGATATTCCAACCAGGAAATAAATTTAGATACAAGGCCCCTAATTTATGTGCCCTGATCTTAGTTTCAAGGAGACAAACAAACTTAGCTTTATGTAAAGAAATAAGGTTCTTCACCTCTTTCTGCTTAGCTAACTTGTTTATACCCCTTACATTCCAGCAAATGATATTATCCATTCACCATAGGGGAATTCAACCCCTTATCAATTAACTCATCATTACCTCTGTCATCAGGGAGGGTAACTGCAGCAGCAACTTCAGTAGGTACCTGTTGTAGCACCTCAAATCTATTGGGACTTGTCTGGCTTGTACTGACAGTAGCTTTGGCATTAGGAGTTTGCTGTTTTTTAAATTTACTGGAGACTGTTCTGAAACCTTCCTCATCAACCAACAGCTCTTGGTTCAATTTAGGGTTCACTTTGGGTCTCCATTCCTGCTTCTTTCTAACAATCCTACAATCATCACCTGTATGGCCTATCTTCTTGCAATGCTTGCAAATTTCAGGTTTCCACTCATATTCAATAATCTGATTGAGAGGTACACCATGTTCATTCAAGAAAGATACAGAGTCAGGATATACCTGATCCACCAACACTTCCACCAGCACTCTTGCATACATCAACCTATCTCTCTTCTGTAGCTTGATCTACCTTTACAAAGTCACCTAAAGCCTGTACTATTTTGGTAAGGCTTCGACCTCCCCAATATTTCACATTTAGCTTTGGGAGTTTAACCCAAATAGGGACCTTTTTCACCACTTGGTCACCAATATCAGCATCAATGTCCCATCATTTGACAATCAAAGGCTTAGAATCAAAGCTGAAATGGCCAGTAAGAGCCAAATTCTTTCCACCCAAGTCACTAAATCTCACCATAATAGTCCCCTTGCCAACTTGAGCAATCTTATCAATGCCCATTTTCCCCCAAATCCTTTTCAGAAACCCTTCCATCACAGAAAAAGGTGGATTAGCTCCTACCACAAAACAGAAAATGGCTGTTTGCCAATAGTCTACCTCCTCAGCAACATCATCTAGTTCTATTTTAGGTAACTGCTCCATTTGAGGAGGCTGCTCATCTATAACATTTAGCTTACTGAAGCTCTTCTTCCCAGTGTTCATCTCTACACTAACAGCAGAGCCAAATAAAATGTTCTTACTAGGATTGCTATGCTTGAACTTACCTCTAGAAACTGAGCCATGATCACCATTGTTAGATTTCAGAGCTGAAACCCATTCTGAGAACCTTCTCAGAGCTTGAGGGTTAACTTCATCCCCATCAGAATGTACAATAGGCGTATCTGGATTGAACTCCTCATCAGTTGTAATGTCAAGATCAGAAATGTCTTCCTCTTCCTCAGTCAGTTTGCCTTTCTGCTTCAGATCAATGGAGGTTGTAGCTATGGAATCAGAGTCTACTTTGCTTCGTGCATTCTTTCTCTTTGGGGGTCTGCCTCTCTTGCCCCCTGCCATGGCTTCCACAGATGGTGGAGGTGGGAAGGAGAAATCGCCTCAGAAGAGAGAGAACTTTCTATTTTTGGAAACCTTTTTTTCCATCAACGTAAACTGAGTGTCGTTAAGGAGCATATGTGACTCAAAACAACCTCATATGACCGCCCTTTTGCCCCATATTTGGGATTCCATATTTTTTTGGTTATTGAAACCTACTACTAAAATTTCGTCTCAATCTGGAAACGTTTTTTTGAAACCTTTTTTTTCCATCAACGTAGACTGGGTGCCGTTAAGTAGCATTAATGACTCAAAACCACCTCATACGACCACCTTTTTGCGCCATATTTGGCATTCCCTATTTTTTTAGTTATTGAAACTTACCACAAAAAATTCGTCTCAATCTAGAAACTTTTTTTTGAAACCTTTTTTTCCATCAACGTAGACTGAGTATCGTTAAGGAGCATATGTGATTCAAAACCACCTCATACGATTGCCTTTTTGCCCCATATTTGGCATTCCCTATTTTTGTGGTTATTGAAACCTACTACAAAAATTTCGTCCCAATCTGTAAACTATTTTTTGAAACCTTTTTTTCCATCAACGTAGACTGGGTGCCGTTAAGGAGCATATGTGACTCAAAACCACCTCATACGACCGCCTTTTTGCCCTATATTTGGCATTTCATATATTTTTGGTTATTGAAACCTACTACAAAAATTTCGTCTCAATCTGGAAACGTTTTTTTGAAACCTTTTTTTTCCATCAACATAGACCGAGTGTCGTTAAGGAGCATATGTGACTCAAAACCACCTCATACGACCGCCTTTTTGCCCCATATTTGGGATTCCATATTTTTTTGGTTATTGAAACCTACTACTAAAATTTCGTCTCAATCTGGAAACGTTTTTTTCAAACCTTTTTTTTTCCATTAACGTAGACTGGGTGCCGTTAAGTAGCATTAATGACTCAAAACCACCTCATACGACCACCTTTTTGCCCCATATTTGTCATTCCATATTTTTTTGGTTATTGAAACCTACTACCAAAATTTCGTCTGAATCTGGAAACTTTTTTTTGAAACCTTTTTTCCATCAACGTAGACTGGGTGCCGTTAAGTAGCATTACTGACTAAAAACCACCTCATACGACCGCCTTTTTGCCCCGTATTTGGCATTCTATATTTTTTTTGTTATTGAAACCTACTTCAAAAATTTCGTCCCAATTTGGAAACTTTTTTTGAAACCTTTTTTTTCCATCAACGTAGATAGGGTTCCGTTAAGGAGCATATGTGACTCAAAGCCACCTCATACGACCGCCTTTCCCCCCATGTTTTGCATTCCATATATTTTTGGTTTTTGAAACCTATTCCAAAAATTTCGTACCTATCTGGAAACTTTTTTTTTAAACCTTTTTTTTCCATCAACGTAGACCGAATGCCATTAAGGAGCATATGTTACTCAAAATCACCTCATACGACCGCCTTTTCGGCCCATATTTGGCATTCCATATTTTTTTGGTTATTGAAACCTACTACAAAAATTTCGTCTGAATCTGTAAACATTTTTTTGAAACCTTTTTTTCCATCAACGTAGACTGGGTGCCGTTAAGGAACATATGTGACTCAAAACCACCTCAAACGACCGCCTTTTTGCCCCATATTTAACATTCCATATTTTTTTGGTTATTGAAACCTACTACAAAAATTTCATCTCAACCTGGAAACTTTTTTTTGAAACTTTTTTTCCATCAACGTAGGCTGAGTGGTGTTAAGGATCATACGTAACTCAAACCAACCTCATACGACCGCCTTTTTGCCCCATATTAAACATTCCATATTTTTTATGTTATTTAAACCTACTACATAAATTTCGTCCCAATCAAGAAACTTGTTTTTGAAACCTTTTTTTCCATCGACGTAGACTGGGTGCCGTTAAGGAGCATATGTGACTCAAAACCACCTCATACGACCGCCTTTTTGCCCCATATTTGGCATATTATATTTTTTTGTTATTGAAACGTACTATAAAATATCGTCTTAATCTGGAAACATTTTTTTGAAACCTTTTTTTCCATCAACGTAGACTGGGTGCCGTTAAGTAGCATTACTGACTCAAAACCACCTCATACGACCGCCTTTTTGCCCCATATTTTGCATTCTATATTTTTTTGTTATTGAAACCTACTACAAAAATTTCGTCCCAATCTGGAAACTTTTTTTGAAACCTTTTTTTTCCATCAACGTAGATAAGGTTCCGTTAAGGAGCATATGTGACTCAAAACCACCTGATACGACCGCCTTTTCTCCCCATGTTTTGCATTCCATATTTTTTGGTTTTTGAAACCTATAACAAAAATTTCCTACCTATCTGGAAACTTTTTTTTGAAACCTTTTTTTTTCCATCAACGTAGACCGAGAGCCGTTAAGGAGCATATGTTACTCAAAACCACCTCATACGACCGCCTTTTCGCCCCATATTTGGCATTCCATATTTTTTTGGTTATTGAAACCTACTACAAAAATTTCGTTTTAATCTGTAAATATTTTTATGAAACCTTTTTTTCCATCAACGTAGACTGGGTGCCGTTAAGGAGCGTATGTGACTCAAAACCACCTCAAAAGACCGCCTTTTTGCCCCATATTTAACATTCCATATTTTTTTGGTTATTGAAACCTACTACAAAAATTTCATCTCAACCTGGAAACTTTTTTTTGAAACTTTTTTTTCCATCAACGTAGACTGAGTGGTGTTAAGGAGCATATGTAACTCAAATCCACCTCATACGACCGCCTTTTTGCCCCATATTAAACATTCCATATTTTTTTGGTTATTGAAACCTACTACAAAAATTTCGTCCCATTCTAGAAACTTGATTTTGAAACCTTTTTTTCCATCAACGTAGACTGAGTGCCGTTAAGGAGCATATGTGACTCAAAACCACCTCATACGACCGCCTTTTCCCCCATATTAAGCATTCCATACTTTCGAGGTTATTGAAACCTACTACAAAAATTTCGTGCCAATCTGGAAACTTTTTTTTGAAACCTTTTTTTCCATCAACGTAGATTGGGTGCCGTTAAGGAGCATTAATAACTCAAAACCACCTCATACGACCGCCTTTTCTCCCCATATTTGGCATTCCATATTTTTTTGGTTATTGAAACCTACTACAAATATTTCGTTTTAATCTGTAAACATTTTTATGAAACCTTTTTTTCCATCAACGTAGACTGGGTGATGTTAAGGAGCATATGTGACTCAAAACCAACTCATACGACCGCCTTTTTGCCCCATATTTAACATTCCATATTTTTTTGGTTATAGAAACCTAGTACTAAAATTTCGTCTCAACCTGAAAACTTTTTTTTGAAACTTTTTATTCCATCATCGTAGACTGAGTGCCGTTAAGGAGCATATGTGACTCAAAACCACCTCATATGACCGCCTTTTTGCCCCATATTAAACATTCCATTTTTTTTTTGGTTATTGAAACCTACTACAAAAATTTCGTCCCAATCTGTAAACTTTTTTGTAAACCTTTTTTTCCATCAACGTAGACTGAGTATCGTTAAGGAGCATATGTGATTCAAAACCACCTCATACGAGGGCCTTTTTGCCCCATATTTGGCATTCCCTATTTTTTTGGTTATTGAAACCTACTACAAAAATTTCGTCCCAATCTGTAAACTATTTTTTGAAACCTTTTTTTCCATCAACGTAGACTGGGTGCCGTTAAGTATCATTACTGACTCAAAACCACCTCATACGACCGCCTTTTTGCCCCATATTTGGCATTCTATATTTTTTTTGTTACTGAAACCTACTTCAAAATTTTCGTCCCAATCTGGAAACTTTTTTTTGAAACCTTTTTTTTCCATCAACGTAGATAGGGTTCCGTTAAGGAGCATATGTGACTCAAAACCACCTCATACGACCGTCTTTTCCCCCCATGTTTTGCATTCCATATATTTTTGGTTTTTGAAACCTATTCCAAAAATTTCGTACCTATCTGGAAACTTTTTTTTTATACCTTTTTTTTCCATCAACGTAGACCGAATGCCATAAAGGAGCATATGTTACTCAAAACCACCTCATACGACCGCCTTTTCGCCCCATATTTGGCATTCCATATTTTTTTGGTTATTGAAACCTACTACAAAAATTTCGTCTGAATCTGTAAACATTTTTTTGAAACCTTTTTTTCCATCAACGTAGACTAGGTGCCGTTAAGGAACATATGTGACTCAAAACCACCTCAAACGATCGCCTTTTTGCCCCATATTTAACATTTCATATTTTTTTGGTTATTGAAACCTACTACAAAAATTTCATCTCAACCTGGAAACTTTTTTTTGAAACTTTTTTTCCATCAACGTAGACTGAGTGGTGTTAAGGAGCATACGTAACTCAAAACCACCTCATACGACCGCCTTTTTGCCCCATATTAAACATTCCATATATTTTTTATTTAAACCTACTACATAAATTTCGTCCCAATCTAGAAACTTGTTTTTGAAACCTTTTTTTCCATCAACGTAGACTGGGTGCCGTTAAGGAGCATATGTGACTCAAAACCACCTCATACGACCGCCTTTTTGCCCCATATTTGGCATTTCATATTTCTTTGGTTATTAAAACCTACTAAACAAATTTCATCTAAATCTGGTAACTTTTTTTTGAAACCTTTTTTTTGCACCAACGTAAACTGGGTGCCGTTAAGGAGCATATGTGACTCAAAACAAACTCATACGACCGCCTTTTTGCCCCATATTTAACATTCCATATTTTTTTGGTTATAGAAACCTAGTACTAAAATTTCGTCTCAACCTGAAAACTTTTTTTCTAAACTTTTTTTTCCATCATCGTAGACCGAGTGCCGTTAAGGAGCATATGTGACTCAAAACCACCTCATATGACCGCCTTTTTGCCCCATATTAAACATTCCATATTTTTTTTGGTTATTGAAACCTACTACATAAATTTCGTCCCAATCTGAAAACTTTTTTTTAAACCTTTTTTTCCATCAACGTATACTGGGTGCCGTTAAGGAGCATATGTGACTCAAAACCATCTCATACGACCGCCTTTTTGCCCCTTATTTGGCATTTCATATTTTTTTGGTTATTGAAACCTACTACTAAAATTTCGTCTCAATCAGGAAACCTTTTTTTGAAACCTTTTTTTTCCATCAACGTAGACTAGGTGCAGTTAAGTAGCATTAATGACTCAAAACCACCTCATACGACCACCTTTTTGCCCCATATTTGTCATTCAATATTTTTTTGGTTATTGAAACCTACTACAAAAATTTCGTCTGAATCTGGAAACTTTTTTTTGAAACCTTTTTTTCCATCAACGTAGGCTGAGTGCCGTTACGGAGCATATGTGACTTAAAATGACCTCATACGGCCGCCTTTTTGCCCCATATTTGGCATTCCATAATTTTTTAGTTATTGAAACTTACCACAAAAAATTCGTCTCAATCTGGAAATTTGTTTTTGAAACCTTTTTTTCCATCAACGTAGACTGAGTATAGTTAAGGAGCATATGTGATTCAAAACCACCTCATACGACCGCCTTTTTGCACCATATTTGGCATTCCCTATTTTTTTGGTTATTGAAACCTACTACAAAAATTTCGTCCCAATCTGTAAACTATTTTTTGAAACCTTTTTTTCCATCAACGTAGACTGGGTGCCGTTAAGTATCATTACTGACTCAAAACCACCTCATACGACCGCCTTTTTGCCCCATATTTGGCATTCTATATTTTTTTTGTTATTGAAACCTACTTCAAAAATTTCGTCCCAATCTGGAAACTTTTTTTGAAACCTTTTTTTCCATCAACGTAGATAGGGTTCCGTTAAGGAGCATATGTGACTCAAAACCACCTCATACGACCGCCTTTTCCCCCCATGTTTTGCATTCCATATATTTTTGGTTTTTGAAACCTATTCCAAAAATTTCGTACCTATCTGGAAACTTTTTTTTAAACCTTTTTTTTCCATCAACGTAGACCGAATGCCATTAAGGACCATATGTTACTCAAAACCACCTCATACGACCGCCTTTTCGCCCCATATTTGGCATTCCATATTTTTTTGGTTATTGAAACCTACTACAAAAATTTCATCTAAATCTGTAAACATTTTTTTGAAACCTTTTTTTCCATCAACGTATATTGGGTGTCGTTAAGGAACATATGTGACTCAAAACCACCTCAAACGACCGCCTTTATTCCCCATATTTAACATTCCATATTTTTTTGGTTATTGAAACCTACTACAAAAATTTCATCTCAACCTGGAAACTTTTTTTTGAAACTTTTTTTTCCATCAACGTAGACTGAGTGGTGTTAAGGAGCATATGTAACTCAAATCCACCTCATACGACCGCCTTTTTGCCCCATATTAAACATTCCATATTTTTTTGGTTATTGAAACCTACTACAAAAATTTCGTCCCAATCTAGAAACTTGTTTTTGAAACCTTTTTTTCCATCAACGTAGACTGAGTGTCGTTAAGGAGCATATGTGACTCAAAACCACCTCATACGACCGCCTTTTTCCCCCATATTAAGCATTCCATACTTTCGAGGTTCTTGAAACCTACTACAAAAATTTCGTGCCGATCTGGAAACTTTTTTTTGAAACCTTTTTTTCCATTAACGTAGATTGGGTGCCGTTAAGGAGCATTAATAACTCGAAACCACTTCATACTACCGCCTTTTTGCCCCATATTTTGCATTTCATATTTCTTTGGTTATTAAAACCTACTAAACAAATTTCTTCTAAATCTGGAAACTTTTTTTTGAAACCTTTTTTTTGCATCAACGTAGACTTGGTGCCGTTAAGGAGCATATGTGACTCAAAACCAACTCATACGACCGCCTTTTTGCCCCATATTTAACATTCCATATTTTTTTGGTTATAGAAACCTAGTACTAAAGTTTCGTCTCAACTTGAAAACTTTTTTTTGAAACTTTTTTTTCCATCATCATAGACTGAGCGCCGTTAAGGAGCATATGTGACTCAAAACCACCTCATACGACCGCCTTTTCTCCCTATATTTGGCATTTCATATATTTTTTGTTATTGAAACCTACTACAAAAATTTCGTCTCAATCTGGAAACGTTTTTTTGAAACCTTTTTTCCCATCAACGTAGACTGAGTGTCGTTAAGGAGCATATGTGACTTAAAATGACCTCATACGGCCGCCTTTTTGCCCCATATTTGGCATTCCATAATTTTTTAGTTATTGAAACTTACCAAAAAAATTCGTCTCAATCTGGAAATTTGTTTTTGAAACCTTTTTTTCCATCAACGTAAACTGAGTATCGTTAAGGAGCATATGTGATTCAAAACCACCTCATACGACCGCCTTTTTGCCCCATATTTGGCATTCCTTATTTTTTTTGGTTATTGAAACGTACTACAAAAATTTCGTCCCAATCTGTAAAGTATTATTTGAAACCTTTTTTTCCATCAACGTAGACTGGGTGCCGTTAATTATCATTACTGACTCAAAACCACCTCATACGACCGCCTTTTTGCCCCATATTTGGCATTCTATATTTTTTTTGTTATTGAAACCTACTACAAAAATTTCGTCCCAATCTGGAAAATTTTTTTAAAACCTTTTTTTTCCATCAACGTAGATAGGGTTCCGTTAAGGAGCATATGTGACTCAAAACCACCTCATACGACCGCCTTTTCCCCCATGTTTTGCATTCAATATATTTTTGGTTTTTGAAACCTATTCCAAAAATTTCGTACCTATCTGGAAACTTTTTTTTGAAACCTTTTTTTTCCATCAACGTAGACCGAATGTCGTTAAGGAGCATATGTTACTCAAAACCACCTCATACGACCGCCTTTTCGCCCCATATTTGGCATTCCATATTTTTTTGGTTATAGATACCTAGTACTAAAATTTCGTCTCAACCTGAAAACTTTTTTTTGAAACTTTTTTTTTCATCATCGTAGACTGACTGTCGTTAAGGAGCATATGTGACTCAAAACCACCTCAATTGACCGCCTTTTTGCCCCATATTAAACATTCCATATTTTTTTTTGGTTATTGAAACCTACTACAAAAATTTCGTCCCAATCTGTAAACTTTTTTTCAAAACCTTTTTTTTGCATCAACGTAGACTGGGTGCCGTTAAGGAGCATATGTGACTCAAAACCAACTCATACGACCGCCTTTTTGCCCCATATTTAACATTCCATATTTTTTTGGTTATAGATACCTAGTACTAAAATTTCGTCTCAACCTGAAAACTTTTTTTGAAACTTTTTTTTCATCATCGTAGACTGACTGTCGTTAAGGAGCATATGTGACTCAAAACCACCTCAATTGACCGCCTTTTTGCCCCATATTAAACATTCCATATTTTTTTTTGGTTATTGAAACCTACTACAAGAATTTCGTCCCAATCTGTAAACTTTTTTTTGAAACCTTTTTTTCCATCAACGTAGACTAGGTGCCGTTAAGTAGCATATGTGACTCAAAACCATCTCATACGACCGCCTTTTCGCCCCATATTTGGCATTCCATATTTTTTTGGTTATTGAAACCTACTACAAAAATTTGGTCTGAATCTGTAAACATTTTTTTGAAACCTTTTTTTCCATCAACGTAGACTGGGTGCCGTTAAGGAGCATATGTGACTCAAAACCACCTCAAACGACCGCCTTTTTGCCCCATATTTAACATTCCATATTTTTTTGGTTATTGAAACCTACTACAAAAATTTCATCTCAACCTGGAAACTTTTTTTTGAAACTTTTTTTTCCATCAACGTAGACTGAGTGGTGTTAAGGAGCATATGTAACTCAAATCCACCTCATACGACCGCCTTTTTGCCCCATATTAAACATTCCATATTTTTTTGGTTATTGAAACCTACTACAAAAATTTCGTCCCAATCTAGAAACTTGTTTTTGAAACCTTTTTTTTCCATCAACGTAGACTGAGTGTCGTTAAGGAGCATATGTGACTCAAAACCACCTCATACGACCGCCTTTTTCCCCCATATTAAGCATTCCATACTTTCGAGGTTCTTGAAACCTACTACAAAAATTTCGTGCCGATCTGGAAACTTTTTTTTGAAACCTTTTTTTCCATTAACGTAGATTGGGTGCCGTTAAGGAGCATTAATAACTCGAAACCACTTCATAGTACCGCCTTTTTGCCCCATATTTTGCATTTCATATTTCTTTGGTTATTAAAACCTACTAAACAAATTTCTTCTAAATCTGGGAACTTTTTTTTGAAACCTTTTTTTTGCATCAACGTAGACTTGGTGCCGTTAAGGAGCATATGTGACTGAAAACCAACTCATACGACCGCCTTTTTGCCCCATATTTAACATTCCATATTTTTTTGGTTATAGAAACCTAGTACTAAAGTTTCGTCTCAACCTGAAAACTTTTTTTTGAAACTTTTTTTTCCATCATCATAGACTGAGCGCCGTTAAGGAGCATATGTGACTCAAAACCACCTCATACGACCGCCTTTTCTCCCTATATTTGGCATTTCATATATTTTTTGTTATTGAAACCTACTACAAAGATTTCGTCTCAATCTGGAAACGTTTTTTTGAAACCTTTTTTTCCCATCAACGTAGACTGAGTGTCGTTAAGGAGCATATGTGACTTAAAATGACCTCATACGGCCGCCTTTTTGCCCCATATTTGGCATTCCATAATTTTTTAGTTATTGAAACTTACCAAAAAAAATTCGTCTCAATCTGGAAATTTGTTTTTGAAACCTTTTTTTCCATCAACGTAAACTGAGTATCGTTATGGAGCATATGTGATTCAAAACCACCTCATACGACCGCCTTTTTGCCCCATATTTGGCATTCCCTATTTTTTTTGGTTATTGAAACGTACTACAAAAATTTCGTCCCAATCTGTAAAGTATTTTTTGAAACCTTTTTTTCCATCAACGTAGACTGGGTGCCGTTAATTATCATTACTGACTCAAAACCACCTCATACGACCGCCTTTTTGCCCCATATTTGGCATTCTATATTTTTTTTGTTATTGAAACCTACTACAAAAATTTCGTCCCAATCTGGAAAATTTTTTTAAAACCTTTTTTTCCATCAACGTAGATAGGGTTCCGTTAAGGAGCATATGTGACTCAAAACCACCTCATACGACCGCCTTTTCCCCCATGTTTTGCATTCAATATATTTTTGGTTTTTGAAACCTATTCCAAAAATATCGTACCTATCTGGAAACTTTTTTTTGAAACCTTTTTTTTCCATCAACGTAGACCGAATGCCGTTAAGGAGCATATGTTACTCAAAACCACCTCATACGACCGCCTTTTCGCCCCATATTTGGCATTCCATATTTTTTTGGTTATAGATACCGAGTACTAAAATTTCGTCTCAACCTGAAAACTTTTTTTTGAAACTTTTTTTTCATCATCGTAGACTGACTGTCGTTAAGGAGCATATGTGACTCAAAACCACCTCAATTGACCGCCTTTTTGCCCCATATTAAACATTCCATATTTTTTTTTGGTTATTGAAACCTACTACAAAAATTTCGTCCCAATCTGTAAACTTTTTTTTGAAACCTTTTTTTCCATCAACGTAGACTGGGTGCCATTAAGTAGCATATGTGACTCAAAACCATCTCATACGACCGCCTTTTCGCCCCATATTTGGCATTCCATATTTTTTTGGTTATTGAAACCTACTACAAAAATTTCGTCTGAATCTGTAAACATTTTTTTGAAACCTTTTTTCCATCAACGTAGACTGGGTGCCGTTAAGGAGCATATGTGACTCAAAACCACCTCAAACGACCGCCTTTTTGCCCCATATTTAACATTCCATATTTTTTTGGTTATTGAAACCTACTACAAAAATTTCATCTCAACCTGGATACTTTTTTTTGAAACTTTTTATTCCATCAACGTAGACTGAGTGGTGTTAAGGAGCATACGTAACTCAAAACCACCTCATACGACCGCCTTTTTGCCCCATATTAAACATTCCATTTTTTTTATGTTATTTAAACCTACTACATAAATTTCGTCCCAATCTAGAAACTTGTTTTTGAAACCTTTTTTTCCATCAACGTAGACTGGGTGCCGTTAAGGAGCATATGTGACTCAAAACCACCTCATACGACCGCCTTTTTGCCCCATATTTGGCATATTATATTTTTTTGTTATTGAAACGTACTATAAAATATCGTCTCAATCTGGAAACATTTTTTTGAAACCTTTTTTTTCCATCAACGTAGACTGGGTGCCGTTAAGTAGCATTACTGACTCAAAACCACCTCATACGACCGCCTTTTTGCCCCATATTTTGCATTCTATATTTTTTTTGTTATTGAAACCTACTACAAAAATTTCGTCCCAATCTGGAAACTTTTTTTGAAACCTTTTTTTTCCTTCAACGTAGATAGGGTTCCGTTAAGGAGCATATGTGACTCAAAACCACCTCATACGACCGCCTTTTCCCCCCATGTTTTGCATTCCATATTTTTTTGGTTTTTGAAACCTATTACAAAAATTTCGTACCTATCTGGAAACTTTTTTTTGAAATCTTTTTTTTCCATCAACGTAGACCGAGTGCCGTTAAGGAGCATATGTTACTCAAAACCACCTCATACGACCGCCTTTTCGCCCCATATTTGGCATTCCATATTTTTTTGGTTATTGAAACCTACTACAAAAATTTCGTTTTAATCTGTAAACATTTTTTTGAAACCTTTTTTCCATCAACGTAGACTAGGTGCCTTTAAGGAGCTTATGTGACTCAAAACCACCTCAAACGACCGCCTTTTTGCCCCATATTTAACATTCCATATTTTTTTGGTTATTGAAACCTACTACAAAAATTTCATCTCAACCTGGAAACTTTTTTTTGAAACTTTTTTTTCCATCAACGTAGACTGAGTGGTGTTAAGGAGCATATGTAACTCAAATCCACCTCATACGACCGCCTTTTTGCCCCATATTTAACATTCCATATTTTTTTGGTTATTGAAACCTACTACAAAAATTTCGTCCCAATCTAGAAACTTGTTTTTGAAACCTTTTTTTTCCATCAACGTAGATTGAGTGTCGTTAAGGAGCATATGTGACTCAAAACCACCTCATACGACCGCCTTTTTCCCCCATATTAAGCATTCCATACTTTCGAGGTTCTTGAAACCTACTACAAAAATTTCGTGCCGATCTGGAAACTTTTTTTTGAAACCTTTTTTTCCATTAACGTAGATTGGGTGCCGTTAAGGAGCATTAATAACTCGAAACCACTTCATACTACCGCCTTTTTGCCCCATATTTGGCATTTCATATTTCTTTGGTTATTAAAACCTACTAAACAAATTTCTTCTAAATCTGGAACTCAAAACCAACTCATACGACTGCCTTTTTGCCCCATATTTAACATTCCATATTTTTTTGGTTATAGAAACCTAGTACTAAAGTTTCGTCTCAACCTGAAAACTTTTTTTTGAAACTTTTTTTTCCATCATCATAGACTGAGCGCCGTTAAGGAGCATATGTGACTCAAAACCACCTCATACGACCGCCTTTTTGCCCTATATTTGGCATTTCATATATTTTTTGTTATTGAAACCTACTACAAAAATTTCGTCTCAATCTGGAAACGTTTTTTTCAAACCTTTTTTTCCCATCAACGTAGACTGAGTGTCGTTAAGGAGCATATGTGACTTAAAATGACCTCATACTGCCGCCTTTTTGCCCCATATTTGGCATTCCATAATTTTTTAGTTATTGAAACTTACCACAAAAAATTCGTCTCAATGTGGAAATTTGTTTTTGAAACCATTTTTTCCATCAACGTAAACTGAGTATCGTTAAGGAGCATATGTGATTCAAAACCACCTCATACGACCGCCTTTTTGCCCCATATTTGGCATTCCCTATTTTTTTTGGTTATTGAAACGTACTACAAAAATTTCGTCCCAATCTGTAAAGTATTTTTTGAAACCTTTTTTTCCATCAACGTAGACTGGATGCCGTTAATTATCATTACTGACTCAAAACCACCTCATACGACCGCCTTTTCCCCCATGTTTTGCATTCAATATATTTTTGGTTTTTGAAACCTATTCCAAAAATTTCGTACCTATCTGGAAACTTTTTTTTGAAACCTTTTTTTTCCATCAACGTAGACCGAATGCCGTTAAGGAGCATATGTTACTCAAAACCACCTCATACGACCGCCTTTTCGCCCCATATTTGGCATTGCATATTTTTTTGGTTATTGAAACCTACTACAAAAATATCGTCTGAATCTGTAAACATTTTTTTGAAACCTTTTTTTCCATCAACGTAGACTGGGTGCCGTTAAGGAGCATATGTGACTCAAAACCACCTCAAACGACCGCCTTTTTGCCCCATATTTAACATTCCATATTTTTTTGGTAATTGAAACCTACTACAAAAATTTCATCTCAACCTGGAAACTTTTTTTTGAAACTTTTTTTTCCATCAACGTAGACTGAGTGGTGTTAAGGAGCATACGTAACTCAAAACCACCTCATACGACCGCCTTTTTGCCCCATATTAAACATTCCATTTTTTTTATGTTATTTAAACCTACTACATAAATTTCGTCCCAATCTAGAAACTTGTTTTTGAAACCTTTTTTTCCATCAACGTAGACTGGGTGCCGTTAAGGAGCATATGTGACTCAAAACCACCTCATACGACCGCCTTTTTGCCCCATATTTGGCATATTTTATTTTTTTGTTATTGAAACGTACTATAAAATATCGTCTCAATCTGGAAACAATTTTTTGAAACCTATTTTTTCCATCAACGTAGACTGGGTGCCGTTAAGTAGCATTATTGACTCAAAACCACCTCATACGACCGCCTTTTTGCCACATATTTTGCATTCTATATTTTTTTTGTTATTGAAACCTACTACAAAAATTTCGTCCCAATCTGGAAACTTTTTTTGAAACCTTTTTTTTCCATCAACGTAGATAGGGTTCCGTTAAGGAGCATATGTGACTCAAAACCACCTCATACGACCGCCTTTTCCCCCCATGTTTTGCATTCCATATTTTTTTGGTTTTTGAAACCTTTTTTTTCCATCAACGTAGACTGAGTGTCGTTAAGGAGCATATGTGACTCAAAACCACCTCATACGACCGCCTTTTTCCCCCATATTAAGCATTCCATACTTTCGAGGTTCTTGAAACCTACTACAAAAATTTCGTGCCGATCTGGAAACTTTTTTTTGAAACCTTTTTTTCCATTAACGTAGATTGGGTGCCGTTAAGGAGCATGAATAACTCGAAACCACTTCATACGACCGCCTTTTTGCCCCATATTTGGCATTTCATATTTCTTTGGTTATTAAAACCTACTAAACAAATTTCTTCTAAATCTGGAAACTTTTTTTTGAAACCTTTTTTTTGCATCAACGTAGACTTGGTGCCGTTAAGGAGCATATGTGACTCAAAACCAACTCATACAACCGCCTTTTTGCCCCATATTTAACATTCCATATTTTTTTGGTTATAGAAACATAGTACAAAAGTTTCGTCTCAACCTGAAAATTTTTTTTGAAACTTTTTTTCCATCATCGTAGACTGAGTGCCGTTAAGGAGCATATGTGACTCAAAACCACCTCATACGACCGCCTTTTTGCCCTATATTTGGCATTTCATATATTTTTTGTTATTGAAACATACTACAAAAATTTCATCTCAACCTGGAAACTGTTTTTTCCATTAACGTAGACTGAGTGGTGTTAAGGAGCATACGTAACTCAAAACCACCTCATACGACCGCCTTTTTGCCCCATATTAAACATTCCATTTTTTTATGTTATTTAAACCTACTACATAAATTTCGTCCCAATCTAGAAACTTGTTTTTGAAACCTTTTTTCCATCAACGTAGACTGGGTGCCGTTAAGGAGCATATGTGACTCAAAACCACCTCATACGACCGCCTTCTTGCCCCATATTTGGCATATTATATTTTTTGTTATTGAAACGTACTATAAAATATCGTCTCAATCTGGAAACATTTTTTTGAAACCTTTTTTTCCATCAACGTAGACTGGGTGCCGTTAAGTAGCATTACTGACTCAAAACCACCTCATACGACCGCCTTTTTGCCCCATATTATGCATTCTATATTTTTTTTGTTATTGAAACCTACTACAAATATTTCGTCCCAATATGGAAACTTTTTTTGAAACCTTTTTTTCCATCAACGTAGATAGGGTTCCGTTAAGGAGCATATGTGACTCAAAACCACCTCATACGACCGCCTTTTCCCCCCATGTTTTGCATTCCATATTTTTTTGGTTTTTGAAACCTTTTTTTCCATCAACGTAGACTGAGTGTCGTTAAGGAGCATATGTGACTCAAAACCACCTCATACGACCGCCTTTTTCCCCCATATTAAGCATTCCATACTTTCGAGGTTCTTGAAACCTACTACAAAAATTTCGTGCCGATCTGGAAACTTTTTTTGAAACCTTTTTTTCCATTAACGTAGATTGGGTGCCGTTAAGGAGCATGAATAACTCGAAACCACTTCATACGACCGCCTTTTTGCCCCATATTTGGCATTTCATATTTCTTTGGTTATTAAAACCTACTAAACAAATTTCTTCTAAATCTGGAAACTTTTTTTTGAAACCTTTTTTTGCATCAACGTAGACTTGGTGCCGTTAAGGAGCATATGTGACTCAAAACCAACTCATACAACCGCCTTTTTGCCCCATATTTAACATTCCATATTTTTTTGGTTATAGAAACATAGTACAAAAGTTTCGTCTCAACCTGAAAATTTTTTTTTGAAACTTTTTTTTCCATCATCGTAGACTGAGTGCCGTTAAGGAGCATATGTGACTCAAAACCACCTCATACGACCGCCTTTTTGCCCTATATTTGGCATTTCATATATTTTTTGTTATTGAAACATACTACAAAAATTTCATCTCAACCTGGAAACTGTTTTTTCCATTAACGTAGACTGAGTGGTGTTAAGGAGCATACGTAACTCAAAACCACCTCATACGACCGCCTTTTTGCCCCATATTAAACATTCCATTTTTTTTATGTTATTTAAACCTACTACATAAATTTCGTCCCAATCTAGAAACTTGTTTTTGAAACCTTTTTTTCCATCAACGTAGACTGGGTGCCGTTAAGGAGCATATGTGACTCAAAACCACCTCATACGACCGCCTTCTTGCCCCATATTTGGCATATTATATTTTTTGTTATTGAAACGTACTATAAAATATCGTCTCAATCTGGAAACATTTTTTTGAAACCTTTTTTTTCCATCAACGTAGACTGGGTGCCGTTAAGTAGCATTACTGACTCAAAACCACCTCATACGACCGCCTTTTTGCCCCATATTATGCATTCTATATTTTTTTTGTTATTGAAACCTACTACAAATATTTCGTCCCAATATGGAAACTTTTTTTGAAACCTTTTTTTTCCATCAACGTAGATAGGGTTCCGTTAAGGAGCATATGTGACTCAAAACCACCTCATACGACCTCCTTTTCCCCCCATGTTTTGCATTCCATATTTTTTTGGTTTTTGAAACCTATTACAAAAATTTCGTACCTATCTGGAAACTTTTTTTTGAAACCTTTTTTTTCCATCAACGTAGACCGAGTGCCGTTAAGGAGCATATGTTACTCAAAAACACCTCATACGACCGCCTTTTCGCCCCATATTTGGCATTCCATATTTTTTTGGTTATTGAAACCTACTACAAAAATTTCGTCTGAATCTGTAAACATTTTTTTGAAACCTTTTTTTGCATCAACGTAGACTGGGTGCCGTTAAGGAGCATATGTGACTCAAAACCACCTCAAACGACCGCCTTTTTGCCCCATATTTAACATTCCATATTTTTTTGGTTATTGAAACCTACTACAAAAATTACATCTCAACCTGGAAACTTTTTTTTGAAACTTTTTTTCCATCAACGTAGACTGAGTGGTGTTAAGGAGCATATGTAACTCAAAACCATCTCATACGACCTCCTTTTTTCCCCTTATTAAACATTCCATATTTTTTTGGTTATTGAAACCTACTACAAAAATTTCGTCCCAATCTAGAAACTTGTTTATGAAACCTTTTTTTCCATAAACGTAGACTGAGTGCCGTTAAGGAGCATATGTGACTCAAAACCACCTCATACGACCGCCTTTTTCCCCCATTTTAAACATTCCATTCTTTCTAGGTTATTGAAACCTACTACAAAAATTTCGTACCAATCTGGAAACTTTTTTTTGAAACCTTTTTTTCCATCAACGTAGATTGGGTGCCGTTAAGGAGCATTAATAAATCGAAACCACTTCATACGACCGCCTTTTTGCCCCATATTTGGCATTTCATATTTCTTTCGTTATTGAAACCTACTAAACAAATTTCTACTAGATCTGGAAACTTTTTTTTGAAACCTTTTTTTGCATCAACGTAGACTGGGTGCCGTTAAGGAGCATATGTGACTCAAAACCATCTCATACGACCGCCTTTTTTACCCTATATTTGGCATTTCATATATTTTTTGTTATTGAAACCTACTACAAAAATTTCGTGCCAATCTGGAAACTTTTTTTGAAACCTTTTTTTTCCATCAACGTAGATAGGGTCCCGTTAAGGAGCATATGTGACTCAAAACCACCTCATACGACCGCCTTTTCCCCCCATGTTTTGCATTCCATATATTTTTGGTTTTTGAAACCTATTCCAAAAATTTCGTACCTATCTGGAAACTTTTTTTTGAATCCTTTTTTTTCCATCAACGTAGACCGAATGCCGTTAAGGAGCATATGTTACTCAAAACCACCTCATACGACAGCCTTTTCGCCCCATATTTGGCATTCCATATTTTTTTGGTTATTGAAACCTACTACAAAAATATCGTCTGAATCTGTAAACATTTTTTTGAAACCTTTTTTTCCATCAACGTAGACTGGGTGCCGTTAAGGAGCATATGTGACTCAAAACCACCTCAAACGACAGCCTTTTTGCCCCATATTTAACATTCCATATTTTTTTGGTTATTGAAACCTACTACAAAAATTTCATCTCAACCTGGAAACTTTTTTTTCCATCAACGTAGACTGAGTGGTGTTAAGGATCATACGTAACTCAAAACCACCTCATACGACCGCCTTTTTGCCCCATATTAAACATTCCATATTTTTTATGTTATTTAAACCTACTACATAAATTTCGTCCCAATCTAGAAACTTGTTTTTGAAACCTTTTTTTCCATCAACGTAGACTGGGTGCCGTTAAGGAGCATATGTGACTCAAAACCACCTCATACGACCGCCTTTTTGCCCTATATTTGGCATTTCATATATTTTTTGTTATTGAAACCTTCTACAAAAATTTCGTCTCAATCTGGAAACATTTTTTTGAAACCTTTTTTTCCATCAACGTAGACTGGGTGCCGTTAAGTAGCATTACTGACTCAAAACCACCTCATACGACCTCCTTTTTGCCCCATATTTTGCATTGTATATTTTTTTTGTTATTGAAACCTACTACAAAAATTTCGTCCCAATCTGGAAACTTTTTTTGAAACCTTTTTTTTCCATCAACGTAGATAGGGTTCCGTTAAGGAGCATATGTGACTCAAAACCACCTCATACGACCACCTTTTCCCCCCATGTTTTGTATTCCATATTTTATTGGTTTTTGAAACCTATTACAAAAATTTCGTACCTATCTGGAAACTTTTTTTTGAAACCTTTTTTTTCCATCAACGTAGACCGAGTGCCGTTAAGGAGCATATGTTACTCAAAAACACCTCATACGACCGCCTTTTCGCCCCATATTTGGCATTCCATATTTTTTTGGTTATTGAAACCTACTACAAAAATTTCGTCTGAATCTGTAAACATTTTTTTGAAACCTTTTTTTCCATCAACGTAGACTGGGTGCCATTAAGGAGCATATGTGACTCAAAACCACCTCATACGACCGCCTTTTTGCCCCATATTTAACATTCCATATTTTTTTGGTTATTGAAACCTACTACAAAAATTATATCTCAACCTGGAAACGTTTTTTTGAAACTTTTTTTCCATCAACGTAGACTGAGTGGTGTTAAGGAGCATATGTAACTCAAAACCACCTCATACGACCGCCCTTTTGCCCATATTTAAAAATTCCATATTTTTTTGGTTATTGAACCCTACTACAAAAATTTCGTCCCAATCTAGAAACTTGTTTTTGAAACCTTTTTTTTCCATCAACGTAGGCTTAGTGCCGTTACGGAGCATATGTGACTTAAAATGACCTCATACGGCCGCCTTTTTGCCCCATATTTGGCATTCCATATTTTTTTAGTTATTGAAACTTACCACAAAAAATTCGTTTCAATCTGGAAATTTGTTTTTGAAACCTTTTTTTCCATCAACGTAGACTGAGTATCGTTAAGGAGCATATGTGATTCAAAACCACCTCATACGACCGCCTTTTTGCCCCATATTTGGCATTCCCTATTTTTTTGGTTATTGAAACCTACTACAAAAATTTCGTCCCAATCTGTAAACTTTTTTTTGAAACCTTTTTTTCCATCAACGTAGACTAGGTGTCGTTAAGGAGCATATGTGACTCAAAACCACCTCATACGACCGCCTTTTTGCCCTATATTTGGCATTTCATATATTTTTTGTTATTGAAACCTACTACAAAAATTTCGTCTCAATCTGGAAACGTTTTTTTGAAACCTTTTTTTTCCATCAACGTAGACTGAGTGTCGTTAAGGAGCATATGTGACTCAAAACAACCTCATACGACCACCCTTTTGCCCCATATTTGGGATTCCATATTTTTTTGGTTATTGAAACCTACTACAAAAATTTCCTCTGAATCTGGAAACTTTTTTTTAAAACCTTTTTTTCCATCAACGTAGGCTTAGTGCCGTTACGGAGCATATGTGACTTAAAATGACCTCATACGGCCGCCTTTTTGCCCCATATTTGGCATTCCATATTTTTTTAGTTATTGAAACTTACCACAAAAAATTCGTTTCAATCTGGAAATTTGTTTTTGAAACCTTTTTTTCCATCAACGTAGACTGAGTATCGTTAAGGAGCATATGTGATTCAAAACCACCTCATACGACCGCCTTTTTGCCCCATATTTGGCATTCCCTATTTTTTTGGTTATTGAAACCTACTACAAAAATTTCGTCCCAATCTGTAAACTATTTTTTGAAACCTTTTTTTCCATCAACGTAGACTAGGTGTCGTTAAGGAGCATATGTGACTCAAAACCACCTCATACGACCGCCTTTTTGCCCTATATTTGGCATTTCATATATTTTTTGTTATTGAAACCTACTACAAAAATTTCGTCTCAATCTGGAAACGTTTTTTGAAACCTTTTTTTCCATCAACGTAGACTGAGTGTCGTTAAGGAGCATATGTGACTCAAAACAACCTCATACGACCACCCTTTTGCCCCATATTTGGGATTCCATATTTTTTTGGTTATTGAAACCTACTACTAAAATTTCGTCTCAATCTGGAAACGTTTTTTTGAAACCTTTTTTTTCCATCAACGTAGACTGGGTGCCGTTAAGTAGCATTAATGACTCAAAACAACCTCATACGACCACCTTTTTGCCCCATATTTGTCATTCCATATTTTTTTGGTTATTCAAACCTACTGCAAAAATTTCCTCTGAATCTGGAAACTTTTTTTTGAAACCTTTTTTTCCATCAACGTAGGCTGAGTGCCGTTAAGGAGCATATGTGACTTAAAATGACCTCATAAGACCGCCTTTTTGCCCCATATTTTGCATTCCATATTTTTTTAGTTATTGGAACTTACCACAAAAAATTCGTCTCAATCTGGAAACTTTTTTTTGAAACCTGTTTTTCCATCAATGTAGACTGAGTATCGTTAAGGAGCATATGTGATTCAAAACCACCTCATACGACCGCCTTTTTGCCCCATATTTTGCATTCCCTATTTTTTTTTGTTATTGAAACCTACTACAAAAATATCGTCCCAATCTGTAAACTATTTTTTAAACCTTTTTTTCCATCAACGTAGACTGGGTGCCGTTAAGGAGCATATGTGACTCAAAACCAACTCATACGACCGCCTTTTTGCCCCATATTTGTTCTTTCATATTTTTTTGGTTATTGAAACCTACTACAAAAAGTTTGTCTAAATCTGGAAAAGTTTTTTGAAACCTTTTTTTTCCATCAACGTAGACCGAGTGTCGTTAAGGAGCATATGTGACTCGAAAAAACCTCATACGACCGCCTTTTTGCCCCATGTTTGGGATTCCATATTTTTTTGGTTATTGAAACCTACTACTAAAATTTCGTCTCAATCTGTAATCATTTTTTTAAACCTTTTTTTCCATCAACGTTGACTTGGTGCCGTTAAGGAGCATATGTGACTCAAAACCACCTCAAACGACCGCCTTTTTGCCCCATGTTAGGCATTCCATATTTTTTGGTTATTGAAACCTACTACAAAAAATTTCGTCTCAATCTTGAAACTTTTTTTTGAAACCTTTTTTTCCATCAACGTAGACCGAGTGCCGTTAAGGAGCATATGTGACTCAAAACCACCTCATACGACCTCCTTTTTGCCCTATATTTGGCATTCCATATTTTTTTGGTTATTGAAACCTACTACAAAAATTTCGTCCCAATTTGGAAACTATTTTTTGAAACCATTTTTTTCCATTAACGTAGACAGAGTGCCGTTAAGGAGCATATGTGACTCAAAACCACCTCATACGACCGCCTTTTCGCCCCATATTTGGCATTTCAAAATTTGTTGGTTATTGAAACCTACTAGAAAATTTTCGTCTCAATCTGTAAACATTTTTTTGAAACCTTTTTTTCCATCAACGTAGACTGGGTGCCATTAAGCAGCATATGTGACTCAAAACCACCTCAAACGACCGCCTTTTTGCCCCATATTTAACATTCCATATTTTTTTGGTTATTGAAACCTACTACAAAAATTATATCTCAACCTGGAAACTTTTTTTTGAAACTTTTTTTCCATCAACGTAGACTGAGTGGTGTTAAGGAGCATATGTAACTCAAAACCACCTCATACGACCGCCTTTTTGCCCCATATTAAACATTCCATATTTTTTTGGTTATTGAACCCTACTACAAAATTTTCGTCCCAATCTAGAAACTTGTTTTTGAAACCTTTTTTTTCCATCAACGTAGACTGAGTGCCGTTAAGGAGCATATGTGACTCAAAACCACCTCATACGACCGCCTTTTTCCCCCATATTAAACATTCCATACTTTCGAGGTTATTGAAACCTACTACAAAAATTTCGTGCCAATCTGGAAACTTTTTTTTGAAACCTTTTTTTCCATCAACGTAGATTGGGTGCCGTTAAGGAGCATTAATAACTCGAAACCACTTCATACGACCGCCTTTTTGCCCCATATTTGGCATTTCATATTTCTTTGGTTATTGAAACCTACTAAACAAATTTCTTCTAAATCTGGAAACTTTTTTTTGAAACCTTTTTTTTGCATCAAAGTAGACTGGGTGCCGTTAAGGAGCATATGTGACTCAAAACCACCTCATACGACCGCCTTTTTGCCCCATATTTAACATTCCATATATTTCTTGTTATTGAAACCTACTACAAAAATTTCGTCTCAATCTGGAAACGTTTTTTTGAAACCTTTTTTTTCCATCAACGTAGACTGAGTGTCGTTAAGGAGCATATGTGACTCAAAACAACCTCATACGACCGCCCTTTTGCCCATATTTGGGATTCCATATTTTTTTGGTTATTGAAACCTACTACAAAAATTTCCTCTGAATCTGGAAACTTTTTTTTAAAACCTTTTTTTCCATCAACGTAGGCTTAGTGCCGTTACGGAGCATATGTGACTTAAAATGACCTCATACGGCCGCCTTTTTGCCCCATATTTGGCATTCCATATTTTTTTAGTTATTGAAACTTACCACAAAAAATTCGTTTCAATCTGGAAATTTGTTTTTGAAACCTTTTTTTCCATCAACGTAGACTGAGTATCGTTAAGGAGCATATGTGATTAAAAACCACCTCATACGACCGACTTTTTGCCCCATATTTGGCATTCCCTATTTTTTTGGTTATTGAAACCTACTACAAAAATTTCGTCCCAATCTGTAAACTTTTTTTTGAAACCTTTTTTTTCCATCAACGTAGACCGAGTGCCGTTAAGGAGCATATGTGACTCAAAACCACCTCATACGACCTCCTTTTTGCCCTATATTTGGCAATCCATATTTTTTTGGTTTTTGAAACCTACTACAAAAATTTCGTCCCAATTTGGAAACTATTTTTTGAAACCGTTTTTTTCCATTAACGTAGACTGAGTGCCGTTAAGGAGCATATGTGACTCAAAACCACCTCATACGACCGCCTTTTCGCCCCATATTTGGCATTTCAAAATTTGTTGGTTTTTGAAACCTACTAGAAAATTTTCGTCTCAATCTGTAAACATTTTTTTGAAACCTTTTTTCCATCAACGTAGACTGAGCGCCGTTGAGGAGCATATGTGACTAAAAACAACCTCTTACGACAGCCTTTTTGCCCCATATTTAACATTCCATATTTTTTTGGTTATTGAAACCTATTACAAAAATTTCGTCTCAACCTGGAAACTTTTTTTTGATACTTTTTTTCCATCAACGTAGACTGAGTGTCGTTAAGGAGCATATGTGACTCAAAACCACCTCATACGATCGCCTTCTTGCCCCATATTAAACATTTCATATTATTTTGGTTTTTGAAACTACTACAAAAATTTCGTCCCAATCTGGAAACCTTTTTTTCCATCAACGTAGACTGGGTGCCGTTAAGGAGCATATGTGACTCAAAACCACCTCATATGACCGCCTTTTTGCCCCATGTTTGGCATTTCATATTTTTTTGGTTATTGAAACCTACTACAAAAATTTCGTCTCAATCTGGAAACGTTTTTTTGAAACCTTTTTTTTCCATCAACGTAGACTGAGTGTCGTTAAGGAGCATATGTGACTCAAAACAACCTCATACGACCACCTTTTTGCCCCATATTTGGAATTCCATATTTTTTGGGTTATTGAAACTTACTACTAAAATATCGTCTCAATCTGGAAACGTTTTTTTGAAACCTTTTTTTTCCAACAACGTAGACTGGGTGCCGTTAAGTAGCATTATTGACTAAAAACCACCTTATACGACCGCCTTTTCCCCCCATGTTTTGCATTCCATATTTTTTTGGTTTTTGAAACCTGCTACAAAAATGTCGTCCCAATCTGGAAACTTTTTTTTGAAACCTTTTTTTTCCATCAAAGTAGACTGAGTGCCGTTAAGGAGCATATGTTACTCAAAACCACCTCATACGACCGCCTTTTCGCCCCATATTTGGCATTCCATATTTTTTTGGTTATTGAAACCAACTACAAAAATTTCGTCCCAATCTGGAATCTTTTTTTTGAAACCTTTTTTTCCATCAACGTAGACTGGGTGCCGTTAAGGAGCATATGTGACTCAAAACCACCTCATATGACCGCCTTTTTGCCCCATATTTGGCATTTCATATTTTTTTGGTTATTGAAACCTACTACAAAAATTTCGTCTCAATCCGGAAACGTTTTTTGAAACCTTTTTTTTCCATCGTCGTAGACCGAGTGTCGTTAAGGAGCATATGTGACTCAAAACATCCTCATACGACCACCTTTTTGCCCCATATTTGGGATTCCATATTTTTATGGTTATTGAAACCTACTACTAAAATTTCGTCTCATTCTGTAAACAATTTTTTGAAATCTTTTTTTCCATCAACGTTGATTGGGTGCCGTTAAGGAGCATATGGGATTCAAAACCACCTCATACAACCGCCTTTTTGCCCCATATTTGGCATTCATATTTTTTTGGTTATTGAAACCTACTACAATATATCGTCTCAATCTGGAAACGTTTTTTTGAAACCTTTTTTTTCCAACAACGTAGACTGGGTGCCGTTAAGTAGCATTATTGACTCAAAACCACCTTATACGACCGCCTTTTCCCCCATGTTTTGCATTCCATATTTTTTTGGTTTTCGAAACCTACTACAAAAATTTCGTCCCAATCTGGAAACTGTTTTTTGAAACCTTTTTTTTCCATCAACGTAGACCGAGTGCCGTTAAGGAGCATATGGTACTCAAAACCACCTCATACGACCGCCTTTTCGCCCCATATTTGGCATTCCATATTATTTTGTTTATTGAAACCTACTACAAAAATTTCGTCAGAATATGTAAAAAAATTTCTGAAACCTTTTTTTCCATCAACGTAGACTGGGTGCCGTTACGGAGCATATGTGACTCAAAACAACCTCATACGACCGCCTTTTTGCCCCATATTAAACATTACATATTTTTTTCGTTATAGAAACCTACTACAAAAATTTCTTCCCAATCTGGAAACTTGTTTTTGGAACCTTTTTTTCCATCAACGTAGACTGAGTGCCGTTAAGGAGCATATGTGACTCAAAACCACCTCATACGACCGCCTTTTTCCCCCATATTAAACATTCCATATTTTCATGGTTCTAGAAACCTACTACCAAAATTTCGTCCAGATCTGGAAACTTTTTTTGAAACCTTTTTTTTCCATCAACATAGATTGGGTGCCGTTAAGGAGCATTAAAGACTCAAAACTACCTCATACGACCGCCTTTTTGCCCCATATTTGGCATTCTATATTTTTTTTGGTTATTGAAACCTACTACAAAAATTTCTTCTGAATCTGGAAACTTTTTTTTGAAACCTTTTTTTTTTCATCAACGTAGACTTGGTGCCGGTAAGGAGCATATGTGATTCAAAACCACCTCATACGACCGCCTTTTTGCCCCATATTTAACATGTCAATTTTTTTTGGTTATAGAAACCTACTACAAAATATTCGTCTCAAACTGGAAACATTTTTTTAAACTTTTTTTCCATCAACGTAGACTGAGAGCATATGTGACTCAAAACCACCTCATATGACCGCCTTTTTGCCCCACATTAAACATTCCATATTTTTTTGGTTATTGAAACCTACTACAAAAATTTCGTCTCAATCTGGAAACATTATTTTGAAACCTTTTTTTTCCATGAACGTAGACTGAGTATCATTAAGGAGCATATGTGACTCAAAACAACCTCATACGACCGCCTTTTTGCCCCATATTTGGGATTCCATATTTTTTTGGTTATTGAAACCTACTACTAAAATTTTGTTTCAATCTATAAACATTTTTTTGAAACCTTTTTTTTCCATCAACGTTGATTGGGTGCCGTTAAGGAGCATATGTGATTCAAAACCACCTCATACGACAGACTTTTTGCCCATATTTGGCATTTCATATTTTTTTGGTTATTGAAACCTACTACAAAATTTTCGTCCCAATCTGGAAACTTTTTTTGAAACCTTTTTTTCCATCAACGTAGACTTGGTTCCGTTAAGTAGCATATGTGACTCAAAACCACCTCATACGACCGCCTTTTTGCCCCATATTTGGCATTCCATATTTTTTTGTTATTGAAACCTACTACAAAATTTTCGTCCCAATCTGGAAACTTTTTTTGAAACCTTTTTTTCCATCAACGTAGACTTGGTTCCGTTAAGGAGCATATGTGACTCAAAACCACTTCATAAGACCGCCTTCTTGCCGCATATTAAACATTCCATATTTTTTTGGTTATTGAAACCTACTACAAAATTTTGTCCCAATCTGGAAACTTGTTTTTTAAACCTTTTTTTTCCATCAACGTAGACTGAGTGCCGTTAAGGAGCATATGTGACTCAAAACCACCTCATACGACCAACTTTTCCCCCCATAATAAATATTCCATATATTTTTGGTTATTGAAACCTACAACAAAAATTTCGTCCCAATCTGGCAACTTTTTTTTGAAACCTTTTTTTCCATCAACGTAGACTGGGTGCCGTTCAGGTTCATTTGTGACTCAAAACCACCTCATACGACTGCCTTTTTGCCCCATATTTGGCATTTAATATTTTTTTGGTTATTGAAACCTACTACAAAAATTTCGTCTCAATCTGGAAACGTTTTTTTGATACCTTTTTTTTCCATCAACGTAGACTGAGTGTCGTTAAGGAGCATATGTGACTCAAAACAACCTCATACGACCACCTTTTTGCCCCATATTTGGGATTCCATATTTTTTGGTTATTGAAACCTACTACTAATATTTCGTCTCATTCTGTAAACAATTTTTTGAAACCTTTTTTTCCATCAACGTTGATTGGGTGCCGTTAAGGAGCATATGTGATTCAAAACCACCTCATACGACCGCGTTTTTGCCCCATATTTGGCATTTCATGATTTTTGTTTATTGAAACCTACTACAAAATATCGTCTCAATATTGAAACGTTTTTTGAAACCTTTTTTTTCCAACAATGTATACTGGGTGTCGTTAAGTAGCATTAATGACTCAAAACCACCTCATACGACCGCCTTTTTGCCCCATTTTTGGCATTCCATATTTTTTTGGTTATTGAAACCTACTACAAAAATTTCGTCCCAATCTGGAAACTTTTATTGAAACCTTTTTTTTCCATCAACGTAGACTGGGTTCCGTTAAGGAGCATATGTGACTCAAAACCACCTCATACGACCGCCTTTTTCCCCCATATTAAACATTCCATATTTTCTTGGTTATTGAAACCTACTACAAAAATTTCGTCCAGATCTGGAAACTTTTTTATGAAACCTTTTTTTTTCCATCAACGTAGACTGAGTGCCGTTAAGGAGCATATGTGACTCAAAACCACCTCATACGACCGCCTTTTTCCCCCATATTAAACATTCAATATTTTCTTGGTTATTAAAACCTACTACAAAAATTTCGTCCCAATCTGCAAATTTTTTTTTGCTCATACGACCGCCTTTTTGCCCCATATTTGGGATTCTATATTTTTTTGGTTATTGAAACCTACTACAAAATATCGTCTCAATCTGTAAACATTTTTTTGAAACCTTTTTTTTCCATCAACGTTGATTGGGTGCCGTTAAGGAGCATATGTGATTCAAAACCACCTCATACGACCGCATTTTTGCCCCATATTTGGCATTTCATATTTTTTTGGTTATTGTAACCTACTACAAAATATCGTCTCAATCTGGAAACGTTTTTTTGAAACATTTTTTTTTCCATCAACGTAGACTGGGTGCCGTTAAGTAGCACTAATGACTCAAAACCACCTCATACGACCGCCTTTTCGCCCCATATTTGGCATTCCATATTTTTTTTTGTTATTGAAACCTACTACAAAAATTTCGTCTGAATCTGTAAACATTTTTTTGAAACCTTTTTTTCCATCAACGTAGACTGAGTGCCGTTAAGGAGCATATGTGACTCAAAACCACCTCATACGACCGCCTTTTTCCCCCATATTAAACATTCCATATTTTTTTGGTTTTTGAAACCTACTACAAAAATTTCGTCCCAATCTGGGAAGTTTTTTTTGAAACCTTTTTTTTCCATCAACGTAGACCTAGTGCCGTTAAGGAGCATATGTTACTTAAAACCACCTCATACGACCGCCTTTTTGCCCCATATTTGGCATTTCATATTTTTTTGGTTATTGAAACCTACTACAAAAATTTCGTCTCAATCTGGAAACGTTTTTTTGAAACTTTTTTTTTTTTTGGTAAATAAAAAATTGATATATCACCAAACTGTGTTTACAGCCTAACACCTTTTAGGAAGGGACAGACCCCAACTCTCAGGCACAAAAGAACAATTAGTTACAAAGACCTTGTAACCATTTCCTATCTCTTTCTTTCAATTTTCATGTATAAAGCAAGTATGATCTTTTATTAACAAAAAATTTAATTCTTTGTACTGTGTAAACCACTGAAGGGGTTTTTTGCAACCAAAACGTCTGGTTTCTAGCACCCCATAAGCAGTATAGCAACCCTGCTGTAGTAGCTTTGAAGATCTGCTGCTGCACATGAGAGCACTGCCTGCCTCTCCTAAGCCAACACAGCAGCTGCTACATGTTGTCAAACCTCCTCTGTATGCCTAGCCAAGAGCAAACTTCCAGCCAAATCTTCCTAGCATACTGACAATCAAAGAACACATGCTGATGATTCTCCTGGTGGAGTTCACATATGCAGCACATCTGTGCATCACAGATACCAAATCTAGCCAATCTTTCTCTCACAGGAAGTTTTTGTTGGATCACTAGCCACCATAAGAAGCTATGTTTAGGCATAGCCAATTTGTTCCAGACTGTACCTGCCCAAGGCACTTTGATCCCCATCTGGTCCATCCCCTGATAAATCTTGGCTATAGAATAGCCTCCAGTTGGCCACCAAGACTGTATCATCCAGTCTTGCATTTCCTCTTTTATCATGCAAACCTGTTTCCATACCCAGCTCCCATTGGTGGAGGGTTTGTACCCCCACCAATCATTACCTCTGATGTATACACTATGAACCCATTTCACCCATAGTGTATCCTTTTTGTCAGCCAACTGCCAAGCTATTTTGCCTACAGCCATTTTGTTCCAGAGGGCCAAATTTCTAACCCCTAGACCACCAAGCTTCTTGGGTTTGCAAACTGTATCCCACTTTACATAACCAGCTTTGACCCCTTCTGTTTTACCTTCCCAAAGAAATCTTCTACATAACTGATTAATTCTTTTGATGGCAGCCTTGGGAAAGATCATTATCTGCATCCAATAAGTGCAAATACTCATAAGTACAGAATTAACCAGTTGAAGTCTCCCTGCAAAGGAGAGATGCCTGGTTTGCCATCTTGTAATCCTGTGCATAACTCTTTTGATGAGTTGATCACAGTCACTGGAACTTAGCTTTTTATTGCAAATTGGAACCTCCAGATATTTGAAAGGCCAATTACCCCTCTTGAATCCTGATTTCAGAATCAGAGATTCCACATCACCAGCAGCCATGTTAGCACAATATAGTTCAGACTTGCCTTTGTTAGCAACCAAACCTGAGACAAGCTCAAAGTGTTTAAGGCCTTGTATAATTAATATGGCACTCTTGATTTCCCCTTTGCAGAAAACTAACAGATCATCAACAAAACATAGTGTATTGAGCTTAAGATCATTGCATCTAGGATGAAACTTGAAATCCTTCCTGCTTCCCATATACTTCAAAGTTCCAGTCAAATACTCCATACAAAGAGTGAAAAGTAGTGGGGGAAATAGGGTCCCCTTGCCTCAAACCCCTCTTAGAGTTGAAAAACCCCTGGCTTGTACCATTAATGAGCAAGGTAAAGCTAGCTGTAGAGATACAAGCCATGATCACTTTGATGAAGTGACTTGGGAAATTGAGAGCAGTCATAAGATCTTGTAAGAACTCCCACTCAATAGTGTCATAAGCTTTCTGCAAATCTATCTTCATTAAGCAGCTAGAAGGCACATTCTTCCTAGCATAGTGTCTAACAAGATCCTGGCAAACTAGGATATTGTTGATGTTGCTTCTTCCACTAATAAAGGCTCCCTTATTCTGTGAGACAATGTAGGGGAGGACATTTTTTAGCCTGGAACAGAGCAATTTAGAGATACACTTGTACACCACAGTGCAACATGCAATAGGTCTATATTCATAGACCTGTGTAGGACAATTCACTTTTGGCACTAGTGAAATTGAGGTAGTATTCAACACCTTCAGCATAACACCTGTATGAAAGAATTCTTTGACAGCAGCTACTAAGTCAGAGCCTATAGTATCCCAACTAGTCTTAAAGAAAGAGCTTCCATACCCATCCATGCCAGGTGCTTTGTTCTCATGAATGGACCATAAGGCCTTTTTAATCTCCTCTGCTGTAAAATCCAAGCCTAGCATCTTCTGCATGTCCTCAGTAATGATCTCACCTTGCAGCATAACTCTAGGCTTGATCTTAGAGACAGCATGTGTATCACTCATGAAGCTTAAAAAATGTTGAATGAACTGTTCACAAACAAGTTTAGGATCCAAGATCCAATCACCATCTGCATTATGTACAGTGTTAATTCTGTTTTTGTGATTACTAGCTTTGACAGCTTGATGAAACACTGCAGTATTATCATCTCCAAAGGTGATCCACTCCTCCCTAGCTTTTTGTTTCAAAAAACTAAGATACTCACTTTTAGCTTTCTTGTACTGTTGTGTAGCAATGTACTCCTTTTGCACACTCAGATGATCACCAGTATTGTTATGCATGTACTCTTGAGCCTCCTTATACACTCTGACAGCTTGTCTCATAATGCCAACTACATCTCCTACATGATCATTGTTGAACCTCCTCAAAAGAGGTTTGAGCTGTTTTTCCATCAACGTAGACTGAGTGTCGTTAAGGAGCATCTGTGACTCAAAACAACCTCATACGACCGCCTTTTTGCCCCATATTTGGGATTCCATATTTTTTTGGTTATTGAAACCTGCTACTAAAATTTCGTCTCAATCTGTAAACATTTTTTTGAAACCTTTTTTTTCCATCAACGTTGATTGGGTGCCGTTAAGGAGCATATGTGATTCCAAACCACCTCATACGACCGCCTTTTTGCCCCATATTTGGCATTTCATATTTTTTGGTTATTGAAACCTACTACAAACTATCGTCTCAATCTGGAAACGTTTTTTTGAAACCTTTTTTTCATCAACGTAGACTGGGTGCCGTTAAGTAGCATTAATGACTCAAAACCACCTCATACGACCGCCTTTTTGCCCCATATTTGGCATTCCATATTTTTTTGGTTATTGAAACCTACTACAAAAATTTAGTCCCAATCTGGAAATTTTTTTGAAACCTTTTTTTTTCCATCAACGTAGACTGGGTTCCGTTAAGGAGCATATGTGATTCAAAACCACCTCATACGATCGCCTTTTCCCCACATGTTTTGCATTCCATATTTTTTTGGTTTTTGAAACCTACTACAAAAATTTCGTCCCAATCTGGGAACTTTATTTTGAAACCTTTTTTTTCCATCAACTTAGACCGAGTGCCGTTAAGGAGCATATGTGATTCAAAACCACCTCATACGACCGCCTTTTCGCCCCATATTTGGCATTCCATATTTTTTTTTGTTATTGAAACCTACTACAAAAATTTCGTCTGAATCTGTAAACATTTTTTTGAAACCTTTTTTTCCATCAACGTAGACTGAGTGCCGTTAAGGAGCATATGTGACTCAAAACCACCTCATACGACCGCCTTTTTCCCCCATATTAAACATTCCATATTTTTTTGGTTTTTGAAACCTACTACAAAAATTTCGTCCCAATCTGGGAAGTTTTTTTTGAAACCTTTTTTTCCATCAACGTAGACCTAGTGCCGTTAAGGAGCATATGTTACTTAAAACCACCTCATACGACCGCCTTTTTGCCCCATATTTGGCATTTCATATTTTTTTGGTTATTGAAACCTACTACAAAAATTTCGTCTCAATCTGGAAACGTTTTTTTGAAACCTTTTTTTTTTTTTTGGTAAATAAAAAATTGATATATCACCAAACTGTGTTTACAGCCTAACACCTTTTAGGAAGGGACAGACCCCAACTCTCAGGCACAAAAGAACAATTAGTTACAAAGACCTTGTAACCATTTCCTATCTCTTTCTTTCAATTTTCATGTATAAAGCAAGTATGATCTTTTATTAACAAAAAATTTAATTCTTTGTACTGTGTAAACCACTGAAGGGGTTTTTTGCAACCAAAACGTCTGGTTTCTAGCACCCCATAAGCAGTATAGCAACCCTGCTGTAGTAGCTTTGAAGATCTGCTGCTGCACATGAGAGCACTGCCTGCCTCTCCTAAGCCAACACAGCAGCTGCTACATGTTGTCAAACCTCCTCTGTATGCCTAGCCAAGAGCAAACTTCCAGCCAAATCTTCCTAGCATACTGACAATCAAAGAACACATGCTGATGATTCTCCTGGTGGAGTTCACATATGCAGCACATCTGTGCATCACAGATACCAAATCTAGCCAATCTTTCTCTCACAGGAAGTTTTTGTTGGATCACTAGCCACCATAAGAAGCTATGTTTAGGCATAGCCAATTTGTTCCAGACTGTACCTGCCCAAGGCACTTTGATCCCCATCTGGTCCATCCCCTGATAAATCTTGGCTATAGAATAGCCTCCAGTTGGCCACCAAGACTGTATCATCCAGTCTTGCATTTCCTCTTTTATCATGCAAACCTGTTTCCATACCCAGCTCCCATTGGTGGAGGGTTTGTACCCCCACCAATCATTACCTCTGATGTATACACTATGAACCCATTTCACCCATAGTGTATCCTTTTTGTCAGCCAACTGCCAAGCTATTTTGCCTACAGCCATTTTGTTCCAGAGGGCCAAATTTCTAACCCCTAGACCACCAAGCTTCTTGGGTTTGCAAACTGTATCCCACTTTACATAACCAGCTTTGACCCCTTCTGTTTTACCTTCCCAAAGAAATCTTCTACATAACTGATTAATTCTTTTGATGGCAGCCTTGGGAAAGATCATTATCTGCATCCAATAAGTGCAAATACTCATAAGTACAGAATTAACCAGTTGAAGTCTCCCTGCAAAGGAGAGATGCCTGGTTTGCCATCTTGTAATCCTGTTCATAACTCTTTTGATGAGTTGATCACAGTCACTGGAACTTAGCTTTTTATTGCAAATTGGAACCTCCAGATATTTGAAAGGCCAATTACCCCTCTTGAATCCTGATTTCAGAATCAGAGATTCCACATCACCAGCAGCCATGTTAGCACAATATAGTTCAGACTTGCCTTTGTTAGCAACCAAACCTGAGACAAGCTCAAAGTGTTTAAGGCCTTGTATAATTAATATGGCACTCTTGATTTCCCCTTTGCAGAAAACTAACAGATCATCAACAAAACATAGTGTATTGAGCTTAAGATCATTGCATCTAGGATGAAACTTGAAATCCTTCCTGCTTCCCATATACTTCAAAGTTCTAGTCAAATACTCCATACAAAGAGTGAAAAGTAGTGGGGGAAATAGGGTCCCCTTGCCTCAAACCCCTCTTAGAGTTGAAAAACCCCTGGCTTGTACCATTAATGAGCAAGGTAAAGCTAGCTGTAGAGATACAAGCCATGATCACTTTGATGAAGTGACTTGGGAAATTGAGAGCAGTCATAAGATCTTGTAAGAACTCCCACTCAATAGTGTCATAAGCTTTCTGCAAATCTATCTTCATTAAGCAGCTAGAAGGCACATTCTTCCTAGCATAGTGTCTAACAAGATCCTGGCAAACTAGGATATTGTTGATGTTGCTTCTTCCACTAATAAAGGCTCCCTTATTCTGTGAGACAATGTAGGGGAGGACATTTTTTAGCCTGGAACAGAGCAATTTAGAGATACACTTGTACACCACAGTGCAACATGCAATAGGTCTATATTCATAGACCTGTGTAGGACAATTCACTTTTGGCACTAGTGAAATTGAGGTAGTATTCAACACCTTCAGCATAACACCTGTATGAAAGAATTCTTTGACAGCAGCTACTAAGTCAGAGCCTATAGTATCCCAACTAGTCTTAAAGAAAGAGCTTCCATACCCATCCATGCCAGGTGCTTTGTTCTCATGAATGGACCATAAGGCCTTTTTAATCTCCTCTGCTGTAAAATCCAAGCCTAGCATCTTCTGCATGTCCTCAGTAATGATCTCACCTTGCAGCATAACTCTAGGCTTGATCTTAGAGACAGCATGTGTATCACTCATGAAGCTTGAAAAATGTTGAATGAACTGTTCACAAACAAGTTTAGGATCCAAGATCCAATCACCATCTGCATTATGTACAGTGTTAATTCTGTTTTTGTGATTACTAGCTTTGACAGCTTGATGAAACACTGCAGTATTATCATCTCCAAAGGTGATCCACTCCTCCCTAGCTTTTTGTTTCAAAAAACTAAGATACTCACTTTTAGCTTTCTTGTACTGTTGTGTAGCAATGTACTCCTTTTGCACACTCAGATGATCACCAGTATTGTTATGCATGTACTCTTGAGCCTCCTTATACACTCTGGCAGCTTGTCTCATAATGCCAACTACATCTCCTACATGATCATTGTTGAACCTCCTCAAAAGAGGTTTGAGCTGTTTTTCCATCAACGTAGACTGAGTGTCGTTAAGGAGCATCTGTGACTCAAAACAACCTCATACGACCGCCTTTTTGCCCCATATTTGGGATTCCATATTTTTTTGGTTATTGAAACCTGCTACTAAAATTTCGTCTCAATCTGTAAACATTTTTTTGAAACCTTTTTTTCCATCAACGTTGATTGGGTGCCGTTAAGGAGCATATGTGATTCCAAACCACCTCATACGACCGCCTTTTTGCCCCATATTTGGCATTTCATATTTTTTTGGTTATTGAAACCTACTACAAACTATCGTCTCAATCTGGAAACGTTTTTTTGAAACCTTTTTTTTCATCAACGTAGACTGGGTGCCGTTAAGTAGCATTAATGACTCAAAACCACCTCATACGACCGCCTTTTTGCCCCATATTTGGCATTCCATATTTTTTTGGTTATTGAAACCTACTACAAAAATTTAGTCCCAATCTGGAAATTTTTTTGAAACCTTTTTTTTTTCATCAACGTAGACTGGGTTCCGTTAAGGAGCATATGTGATTCAAAACCACCTCATACGATCGCCTTTTCCCCACATGTTTTGCATTCCATATTTTTTTGGTTTTTGAAACCTACTACAAAAATTTCGTCCCAATCTGGGAACTTTATTTTGAAACCTTTTTTTTCCATCAACTTAGACCGAGTGCCGTTAAGGAGCATATGTTACTTAAAACCACCTCATACGACCGCCTTTTTGCCCCATATTTGGCATTTCATATTTTTTTGGTTATTGAAACCACTACAAAAATTTTGTCTCAATCTGGAAACGTTTTTTTGAAACCTTTTTTTTCCATCAACGTAGACTGAGTGTCGTTAAGGAGCATATGTGACTCAAAACAACCTCATACGACCGCCTTTTTGCCCCATATTTGGGATTCCATATTTTTTTGGTTATTGAAACCTACTACAAAAAATCGTCACAATCTGTAAACATTTTTTTGAAACCTTTTTTTTCCATCAACGTTGATTGGGTGCCGTTAAGGAGCAAATGTGATTCAAAACCACCTCATACGACCGCATTTTTGCCCCATATTTGGCATTTCATATTTTTTTGGTTATTCAAACCTACTACAAAATATCGTCTCAATCTGGAAACGGTTTTTTGAAACCATTTTTTCCATCAACGTAGACTGGGTGCCATTAAGTAGTATTAATGACTCAAAACCACCTCATACGACCGCCTTTTTGCCCCATATTTGGCATTCCATATTTTTTTGGTTATTGAAACCTACTACAAAAATTTCGTCCCAATCTGGAAATTTTTTTGAAACCTTTTTTTCAATCAACGTAGACTGGGTTCCAATAAGGAGCATATGTGACTCAAAACCACCTCATACGACCGCCTTTTCCCCCATGTTTTGCATTCCATATTTTTTTGGTTTTTGAAACCTTCTACAAAAAATTCGTCCCAATGTGGGAACTTTTTTTTGAAACCTTTTTTTTCCATCAACGTAGACCGAGTGTCGTTAAGGAGCATATGTTACTCAAAACCACCTCATACGACCGCCTTTTCGCCCCATATTTGGCATTCCGTATTTTTTTGTTCTTGAAACCTACTACAAAAATTTCGTCTGAATCTGTAAACATTTTTTTGAAACCTTTTTTTCCACCAACGTAGACTGAGTGCCGTTAAGGAGCATATGTGACTCAAAACCACCTCATACGACCGCCTTTTTCCCCCATATTAAACATTCCATATTTTTTTAGTTATTGAAACCTACTACAAAAATTTCGTCCTAATCTGGAAATTTTTTTGAAACCTTTTTTTTCATCAACGTAGACTGGGTTCCGTTAAGGAGCATATGTGACTCAAAACCACCTCATATGATCGCCTTTTCCCCCCATGTTTTGCATTCCATATTTTTTTAGTTATTGAAACCTACTACAAAAATTCCGTCCCAATCTGGAAACTTTTTTTCAAACTTTTTTTTCCATCAACGTAGACTGGGTGTCGTTAAGGAGCATATGTGACTCAAAACCACCTCATACGACCACCTTTTTGCCCCATATTTGGCATTTCATATTTTTTTGGTTATTGAAACCTACTACAAAAATTTCGTCTCAATCTGGAAACATTTTTTTGAAACCTTTTTTTTCCGTCAACGTAGACTGAGTGTCGTTAAGGAGCGTGTGTGACTCAAAACAACCTCATACGACCGCCTTTTTACCCCATATTTGGGATTCCATATTTTTTTGGTTATTGAAACCTACTACTAAAATTTCGTCTGAATCTGTAAACATTTTTTTGAAACCTTTTTTTTCCATCAACGTTGATTGGGTGCCGTTAAGGAGCATATGTGATTCAAAACCACCTCATACGACCGCCTTTTTGCCCCATATTTGGCATTTCATATTTTTTTGGTTATTGAAACCTACTACAAACTATCGTCTCAATCTGAAACCGGTTTTTTGAAACCTTTTTTTCATCAACGTAGACTGGGTGCCGTTAAGTAGCATTAATGACTCAAAACCACCTCATACGACCGCCTTTTTGCCCCATATTTGGCATTCCATATTTTTTTGGTTTTTGAAACCTACTACAAAAATTTCGTCTCATTCTGGAAATTTTTTTGAAACCTTTTTTATCCATCAACTTAGACTGGGTTCCGTTAAGGAGCATATGTGACTCAAAACCACCTCATACGATTGCCTTTTCCCCCCATGTTTTGCATTCCATATTTTTTTGGTTTTTTAAACCTACTACAAAAATTTCGTCCCAATCTGGGAACTTTTTTTGAAACCTTTTTTTCCATCAACGTAGACCAAGTGCCGTTAAGGAGCATATGTTACTCAAAACCACCTCATACGACCGCCTTTTTGCCCCGTATTTGGCATTCCATATTTTTTTGGTTATTGAAACCTACTACAAAAATTTCGTCTCAATCTGGAAACGTTTTTGCGAAACTTTTTTTTCCATCAACGTAGACTGAGTGTCGTTAAGGAGCATCTGTGACTCAAAACAACCTCATACGACTGCCATTTTGCCCCATATTTGGGATTCCATATTTTTTTGGTTATTGAAACCTGCTACTAAAATTTCGTCTCAATCTGTAAACATTTGTTTGAAACCTTTTTTTCCATCAACGTAGACTGGGTTCCGTTAAGGAGCATATCTGACTAAAAACCACCTCATACGATCGCCTTTTCCCCCCATGTTTTGCATTCCATATTTTTTTGGTTTTTGAAACCTACTACAAAAATTTCGTCCCAATTTGGGAACTTTTTTTTGAAACCTTTTTTTCCCATCAACGTAGACCGAGTGTCGTTAAGGAGCATATGTTACTCAAAACCACCTCATACGACCGCCTTTTTGCCCCATATTTTTCATTTCATATTTTTTTGGTTATTGAAACCTACTACAAAAATTTCGACCCAATCTGGAAACTTTTTTTAAACCTTTTTTTCCATCAACGTAGACTGGGTGGCGTTAAGGAGCATATGTGACTCAAAACAACCTCATACGACCGCCTTTTTGCCCCATATTTGGGATTCCATATTATTTTGGTTATTGAAACCTACTACAAAATATCGTCTCAATCTGTAAACATTTTTTTGAAACCTTTTTTTCCATCAACGTTGATTGGGTGCTGTTAAGGAGCGTATATGATTCAAAACCACCTCATACGACCGCCTTTTTGCCCCATATTTGGCATTTCATATTTTTTTGGTTATTGAAACCTACAACAAAAATTTCGTCTCAATCTAGAAACGTTTTTTTGAAACTTTTTTTTTCCATCAACGTAGACTGAGTGTCTTTAAGGAGCGTATGTGACTCAAAACAACCTCATACGACTGCCTTTTTGCCCCATATTTGGGATTCCATATTTTTTTGGTTATTGAAACCTACTACTAAAATTTCGTCTGAATCTGTAAGCATTTTTTTGAAACCTTTTTTTTCCATCAACGTTGATTGGGTGCCGTTAAGGAGCATATGTGATTCAAAACCACCTCATACGACCGCCTTTTTGCCCCATATTTGGCATTTCATATTTTTTTTGGTTATTGAAACCTACTACAAACTATCGTCTCAATCTGGAAACGTTTTTTTGAGACCTTTTTTTTCATCAACGTAGACTGGGTGCCGTTAAGTAGCATTAATGACTCAAAACCACCTCATACGACCGCTTTTTGGCCCCATATTTGGCATTCCATATTTTTTTGGTTATTGTAACCTACTATAAAATTTTAGTCCCAATCTGGAAATTCTTTTGAAACTTTTTTTTTCCATCAACGTAGACTGGGTTCCGTTAAGGAGCATATGTGACTCAAAACCACCTCATACGATCGCCTTTTCCCCACATGTTTTGCATTCCATATTTTTTTGGTTTTTGAAACCTACTACAAAAATTTCGTCCCAATCTGGGAACTTTTTTTGAAACCTTTTTTTTCCATCAACGTAGACAGAGTGCCGTTAAGGAGCATATGTTACTCAAAACCACCTCATACGACCGCCTTTTTGCCCCATATTTGGCATTTCATATTTTTTTGGTTATTGAAACCTACTACAAAAATTTCGTCTCAATCTGGAAACGTTTTTTTGAAACCTTTTTTTTTATATATAGATAAGTGAAAAATATATTAAGTACCAAACACCATTACAATCTACTCCAAAGTGATGGCAACCCTTCTAGGAAGGCTCCCCAAGCACCTAAGAGTAACTATTACAATTCGAGCTCATCTAGGCAACATTTGATCTTAGAGAAGGCCTTAGAGTTATAAACTAGTTTCATCCTAGTTCTAATTACAAATTTAATAGAAGTAGAACAACTATCAACACTAGGAACATAACTACACCAATAGGCTTGATTTCTAGCAATCCAAATATGATACACAACAGCAGCCACAACAGAAAAAACTACTTTCCTTTTAGCTTGAGACATGTTACCCCTTTTACTGATCCAGTTAAGGCAGTCATCCATGCTAGTCCACCTCTTCTTAATCTTGATCCATACCAGGCATTCCTCCCATATCTGCTTGCTGAATAAACAGTGAAACAGTAACTTATCAAGGCTCTCAGTGTGAGATCCACAGATGGTACAGGTGTCCTCATTACAGACACCAATTTTCTTGAGCTTTTCTCTTGTCATAATCCTTTGATGTGCTGCTAACCATATCATAAAACTATGTTTAGGTGTGTTTAACCTATTCCATACAATCCTGTCCCATACCACTTTGGTACCCCTCTTCTGTGCTTGTTTATAACACTTACCAATGGAGAAGACTTGGCCAGGTTGAGGAAGCCAGGGTGCTTGTTTAATTTCATCTCTGACTTGGCAAAAGTATCTCCATATCCAGCTAGTAGTGGTTTTAAGGTGGTGATGCCACCAGTCATCTCCCTGAATGTAAACAGAATTAACCCACCTCACCCAAAGGGTGTCTTTCTTCTCAGCAATGGCCCATATTTGCTTACTAATTGCTAGGAGGTTCCAAAGCTTAATATCTCTAACACCCAAGCCTCCATGGCTCTTCCTGCTGCAGACTTTTTCCCAATTAACATAACCAAGTTTAAGGTAGTTAGCATTACCTTGCCATAAGTATACTCTGCAAATTTGATTGATTCTTGAAAGAACAGCCTCAGGGAAAATGAAAATCTGCATCCAGTAGTTGCAAACACTCATTAGCACAGAGTTTACAAGTTGAAGTCTACCAGTAAATGATAGTGTTCTATGCTGCCAAGATTTGATCCTAAACAGCATCTTCTCAACTAACTTCTCATAATCTGCAATTCTCAACTTTTTGGTGGAGATGGGAGCACCAAGATATTTGAGGGGCCAGGCACCAGAACTAAACCCAGACATTCTTGTTATCCTATGAAGATCTGTAGCTTTCATATTAACCTGAAAATTTTCAGATTTCAGTTTATTTGCAGCTAGTCCAGAAGATTTCTCAAAGATTTTCATGCCTTGAAGCATCAAGTAGACACTTCTGTAGTCTCCTCTACTGAACACCATAAGATCATCAGCAAAACAAAGGCTATTCAATTTCAATTCTTGACATCTGGGGTGGAAATGAAAATCACTTTTTTCCCCTTGATATTTTAGTATTCTAGTGAGATACTCCATACATAAGACAAAAACAAGGGGGGAAATAGGATCCCCTTGTCTTAATCCTCTCTTAGCCTCAAACAGTTATGTACATGCCCCATTAAAGAGAATAGTATATTTGGTAGTAGTTATACATACCATCAAGATATCAATGAAATCCTTAGGGAAGTTAAGGGCCTGAAGTAAATCATGCACAAAGTGCCATTCAATAGTATCATAGGCTTTTTGCAGGTTAATTTTCATCAAACAGCTTCTGGCATCTTGTTTTCTAGTATAATGCTTGACAAGATCTTGACATAGCAGTATATTGTCAATGATACTTCTACCAGCCACAAATGCACTCTGACTTTGGCTAACCAGACCAGGCAGGACTCTTTTCAATCTGGAACATAAGAGTTTGGAGATGATTTTGTATATCACTGTACAGCAGGCTATGGGTCTGTAGTCTCCAACATGTGAAGGGCAATCAACCTTAGGAACTAAGGTTATTGCTGTAGTATTTATAGCTTGAAGCATTCTGCCTGAGCTAAATACTTCTTGCACAGCAGAGATGACATCTTGTCCCACCACATCCCAAGCATCCTTGAAAAAACTGCTTCCATATCCATCTACCCCAGGAGACTTGTTGCTAGGGATAGACCATAGTGCTAATTTAATTTCTTCTCCTGTGAAATGTAGGTTCAGGAGATCATGTTGAGCATCCACCAAGACAGGCCCTTGAAGAATGAAACTGCTATTGATAGGTAGAACATCACTTTTTGTGTTAGCAACAAAATTGCTAAAGTGCTTCAAGAAGATATTCTTCACCTCTTCATGCTCATACACCCAGACTTCATCACTACTCATAATAGCATTAATGTTATTTCTCTGAGCCAATAATTTAACACTATTATGAAATTTTTTGGTATTACTATCACCATCAAGAATCCACTCCCCCTTTGCTTTCTGATTAAAAAAAGAAAGGTAATTGCCCTGAGCATCTTTGAGCTTTTGATGTGCTATATATTCAGCATGCACAAGACTGACATTCCTGGGATCCAAATGCAACTGATTCTGGCAAGCTTTAAGAGCAACAACAACATTTAGATGAGCAGCTTCAACATCTCCAAATCTATCCTTGTTGAGCTTCTTGAGGCCTTGCTTCAAAATTTTCAGTTTCTGCCACACTTGGAACATCCTATAGCCATGAATTTGCTGTTGCCAAGCTACTTTAACAACATTTAGAAAGCTCTCACATTTACTCCACATCTGAAAATACCTGAAGGGAATCTTGCCTTGGGGAGTGGGAAAACACTTGATCAAAGCTGGGGAGTGATCAAAATATCCCTCAGGAAGGAAGATCACTTCAACTGATTTGAAGAGATTTAGCCAATCATCATTAGCAACAACCCTATCCAGTTTTGCAAGCACTCTATCTTCATTATCTTGCTTATTATTCCATGTGTAAAACCTACCAATAAATTTGACATCAGTCAAATTATAGTAATTGAGGCAACTCTGAAAAGCTGCAATCTCTCTACTAGTTACTGCAGCCCCAACTCTTTCTTCATACTTGAGCACAATATTGAAGTCACCCATCATCATCCAAGGACCAACTAGAGAGCTACCTATCTTTTCCAAGTCCTTCCATAATACACACCTATCAGCATCATCATTATGAGCATAAATTATAGAACAAGCAAATGAAACCTTAGAGCTGCAAGAAGTAGCAACACAGTGCACTAACTGATCAGTGTAGAATCTGATGTCCACCTCAAATACTCTAGGGTCCCAAGCAATGATAATTCTACCCCTTCCATGCCATGGTAAGTTTGTAGTGATATTCCAACCTGGAAATAAGTTCAGATACAAGGCCCCCAATTTGTGTGCCCTGATCTTGGTTTCAAGGAGACAAACAAGCTTAGCTTTATGTAAAGAAATAAGGTTCTTCACCTCTTTCTGCTTAGCTAACTTGTTTATACCCCTTACATTCCAGCAAATGATATTATCCATTCACAATAGGGGTAGTCAACCCCTTATCAATTAGCTCATCATTACCTCTGTCATCAGGGAGGGTATCTGCAGTAGCAACTTCAGTAGGTACCTGTTGCAGCACCTCAAATCTATTGGGACTTGTCTGGCTTGTACTGACAGCAGCATTGACAGTAGGAGTTTGCTGTTTTTTAAATTTACTGGAGACTGGTCTGAAACCTTCCTCATCAACCAACAGCTCCTGGTTCAATTTAGGGTTCACTTTGGGTCTCCATTCCTGCTTCTTTCTAACAATCCTACAATCATCACCTGTATGGCCTATCTTCTTGCAATGCTTGCAAATTTCAGGTTTCCACTCATATTCAATAATCTGATTAAGAGGTACACCATGTTCATTCAAGAAAGATACAGAGTCAGGATATACCTGATCCACCAACACTTCCACCAGCACTCTTGCATACATCAACCTATCTCTCTTCTCTGTAGCTTGATCAACCTTTACAAAGTCACCTAAAGCCTGTACTATTTTGGTAAGGCTTCGACCTCCCCAATATTTCACATTTAGCTTTGGGAGTTTAACCCAAATAGGAACCTTTTTCACCACTTGGTCACCAATATCAGCATCAATGTCCCATGATTTGACAATCAAAGGCTTAGAATCAAAGCTGAAATGGCCAGTAAGAGCCAAATTTTTTCCACCCATGTCACTAAACCTCACCATAATAGTCCCCTTTCCAACTTGAGCAATCTTATCAATGCCCATTTTTCCCCAAATCCTCTTCAGAAACCCTTCCATTACAGAAAAAGGTGGATTAGCTCCTACCACAAAACATAAAATGGCTGTTTGCCAATAGTCTACCTCCTCAGCAACATCATCTAGTTCTATTTTAGGTAACTGCTCCATTTGAGGAGGCTGCTCATCTATAACATTTAGCTTACTGAAACTCTTCTTCCCAGTGTTCATCTCTACACTAACAGCAGAGCAAAATAAAATGTTCTTACTAGGATTGCTATGCTTGAACTTACCTCTAGAACCTGAGGCATGATCACCAGTGTTAGATTTCAGAGCTGAAACCCATTCTGAGAACCTTCTCAGAGCTTGAGGGTTAACTTCATCACCATCAGAATGTACAATAGGCGTATCTGGATTGCACTCCTCATCACTTGTAATGTCAAGATCAGAAATGTCTTCTTCTTCCTCAGTCAGTTTGCCTTTCTACTTCAGATCAAGGGAGGTTTTAGCTATGGAATCAGAGTCTACTTTGCTTCTTGCATTCTTTCTCTTTGGGGGTCTGCCTCTCTTTCCCCCTGCCATGGCTTCCACAGATGGTGGAGGTGGGAAGGAGAAATCGCCTCAGAAGAGAGAGAACTTTCTATTTTTGGAAACCTTTTTTTTCCATCAACGTAGACTGAGTGTCGTTAAGGAGCATCTGTGACTCAAAACAACCTCATACGACCGCCATTTTGCCCCATATTTGGGATTCCATATTTTTTTGGTTATTGAAACCTGCTACTAAAATTTCGTCTCAATCTGTAAACATTTATTTGAAACCTTTTTTTTCCATCAACGTTGATTGGGTGCTGTTAAGGAGCATATATGATTCAAAACCACCTCATACGACCGCCTTTTTGCCCCATATTTGGCATTTCATATTTTTTTGGTTATTGAAACCTACTACAAAAATTTCGTCTCAATCTGGAAACGTTTTTTTGAAACCTTTTTTTTCCATCAACGTAGACTGAGTGTCGTTAAGGAGCGTATGTGACTCAAAACAACCTCATACGACCGCCATTTTGCCCCATATTTAGGATTCCATATTTTTTTGGTTATTGAAACCTACTAGTAAAATTTCGTCTGAATCTGTAAACATTTTTTTGAAACCTTTTTTTCCCATCAACGTTGATTGGGTGCCGTTAAGGAGCCTATGTGATTCAAAACCACCTCATACGACCGCCTTTTTGCCCCATATTTGGCATTTCATATTTATTTTAGTTATTGAAACCTACTACAAACCATCGTCTAAATATGGAAACGTTTTTTGGAAAACTTTTTTTCATCAACGTAGACTGGGTGCCGTTAAGTAGCATTAATGACTCAAAACCACCTCATACGATCGCCTTTTTGCCCCATATTTGGCATTCCATATTTTTTTTGGTTTTTGAAACCTACTACAGAATTTCGTCCCATTCTGGAAATTTTTTTGAAACCTTTTTTTTCTATCAACGTAGACTAGGTTCTGTTAAGGAGCATATGTGACTCAAAACCACCTCATACGACCGCCTTTTTCCCCCATATTAAACATTCCATATTTTTTTGGTTATTGAAACCTACTACAAAAAATTCGTCCCATTCTGGAAATTTTTTTGAAACCTTTTTTTCCATCAACGTAGACTGGGTTCCGTTAAGGAGCATATGTGACACAAAACCACCTCATACGATCGCCTTTTCCCCCCATGTTTTGCATTCCATATTTTTTTGGTTTTTGAAACCTACTACAAAAATTTCGTCCCAATCTGGGAATTTTTTTTGAAACCTTTTTTTTCATCAAAGTAGACCGAGTGCCGTTAAGGAGCATATGTTACTCAAAACCACCTCATACGACCGCCTTTTTGCCCCATATTTGGCATTTCATATTTTTTTGGTTATTGAAACCTACTACAAAAATTTCGTCTCAATCTGGAAACATTTTTTTGAAACCTTTTTTTTCCATCAACGTAGACTGAGTGTCGTTAAGGAGCATCTGTGACTCAAAACAACCTCATACGACCGCCATTTTGCCCCATATTTGGGATTCCATATTTATTTGGTTATTGAAACCTGCTACTAAAATTTCGTCTCAATCTGTAAACATTTTTTTGAAACCTTTTTTTTCCATCAACGTTGATTGGGTGCTGTTAAGGAGCATATATGATTCAAAACCACCTCATACGACCGCCTTTTTGCCCCATATTTGGCATTTCATATTTTTTTGGTTATTGAAACCTACTATAAAAATTTGGTCTCAATCTGGAAACGTTTTTTTGAAACCTTTTTTTTCCATCAACGTAGACTGAGTGTCGTTAAGGAGCGTATGTGATTCAAAACCACCTCATACGACCGCCTTTTTGCCCCATATTTGGTATTTCATATTTTTTTTGGTTATTGAAACCTACTACAAACCATCGTCTCAATCTGGAAACGTTTTTTGAAAACTTTTTTTCATCAACGTAGACTGGGTGCCGTTAAGTAGCATTAATGACTCAAAACCACCTCATACGACCGCCTTTTTGCCCCATATTTGGCATTCCATATTTTTTTGGTTTTTGAAACCTAATACAAATAATTCGTCCCATTCTGGAAATTTTTTTGAAACCTTTTTTTCCATCAACGTAGACTGGGTTCCGTTAAGGAGCATATGTGACTCAAAACCACCTCATACGATCGCCTTTTCCCCCCATGTTTTGCATTCCATATTTTTTTGGTTTTTTAAACCTACTACAAAAATTTCGTCCCAATCTGGGAACTTTTTTTTGAAACCTTTTTTTTCATCAAAGTAGACCGAGTGCCGTTAAGGAGCATATGTTACTCAAAACCACCTCATACGACCGCCTTTTTGCCCCATATTTGGCATTTCATATTTTTTTGGTTATTGAAACCTACTACAAAAATTTCGTCTCAATCTGGAAACGTCTTTTTGAAACCTTTTTTTTCCATCAACGTAGACTGAGTGTCGTTAAGGAGCATCTGTGACTCAAAACAACCTCATACGACCGCCATTTTGCCCCATATTTGGGATTCCATATTTTTTTGGTTATTGAAACCTGCTACTAAAATTTCGTCTCAATCTGTAAACATTTTTTTGAAACCTTTTTTTTCCATCAACGTTGATTGGGTGCCGTTATGGAGCATATGTGATTCAAAACCACCTCATACGACCGCCTTTTTGCCCCATATTTGGCATTTCATATTTTTTTGGTTATTCAAACCTACTACAAACTGTCGTATGAATCTGGAAACGTTTTTTTGAAACCTTTTTTTTCATCAACGTAGACTGGGTGCCGTTAAGTAGCATTAATGACTCAAAACCACCTCATACGACCGCCTTTTTGCCCCATATTTGGCATTCCATATTTTTTTGGTTATTGAAACCTACTAAAAAATTTCGTCCCTATCTGGAATTTTTTTTGAAACCTTTTTTTTCCCATCAACGTAGACTGGGTTCCGTTAAGGAGCATATGTGACTCAAAACCACCTCATACGATCGCCTTTTCCCCCCATGTTTTGCATTCCATATTTTTTTAGTTTTTGAAACCTACTACAAAAATTGCGTCCCAATCTGGGAACTTTTTTTTGAAACCTTTTTTTCCCATCAACGTAGACCGAGTGCCGTTAAGGATCATATGTTACTCAAAACCACCTCATACGACCGCCTTTTTGCCCCATATTTGTCATTTCATATTTTTTTGGTTATTGAAACCTACTACAAAATTTTCGTCGCAATCTGTAAACATTTTTTTGAAACCTTTTTTTCCATCAACGTTGATTGGGTGCTGTTAAGGAGCATATATGATTCAAAACCACCTCATACTTTGCCCCATATTTGGCATTTCATATTTTTTTGGTTATTGAAACCTACTACAAAAGATTCGTCTCATTCTGGAAACGTTTTTTTGTAACCTTTTTTTTCCATCAACGTAGACTGAGTGTCGTTAAGGAGCGTATGTGACTCAAAACAACCTCATACGACCGCCATTTTGCCCCATATTTAGGATTCCATATTTTTTTGGTTATTGAAACCTACTAGTAAAATTTCGTCTGAATCTGTAAACATTTTTTTGAAACCTTTTTTTCCCATCAACGTTGATTGGGTGCCGTTAAGGAGCCTATGTGATTCAAAACCACCTCATACGACCGCCTTTTTGCCCCATATTTGGCATTTCATATTTATTTTAGTTATTGAAACCTACTACAAACCATCGTCTCAATATGGAAACGTTTTTTTGAAACCTTTTTTTCATCAACGTAGACTGGGTGCCGTTAAGTAGCATTAATGACTCAAAACCACCTCATACGACCGCCTTTTTGCCCCATATTTGGCATTCCATATTTTTTTGGTTTTTGAAACCTACTACAAAAATTTCGTCCCATTCTGGAAATTTTTTTGAAACCTTTTTTTTCATCAACGTAGACTGGGTTCTGTTAAGGAGCATATGTGACTCAAAACCACCTCATACGACCGCCTTTTTCCCCCATATTTGGCATTCCATATTTTTTTGGTTATTGAAACCTACTACAAAAATTTCGTCCCATTCTGGAAATTTTTTTGAAACCTTTTTTTCCATCAACGTAGACTGGGTTCCGTTAAGGAGCATATGTGACTCAAAACCACCTCATACGATCGCCTTTTTCCCCCCATGTTTTGCATTCCATATTTTTTTGGTTTTTGAAACCTACTACAAAAATTTCGTCCCAATCTGGGAAAATTTTTTTGAAACCTTTTTTTTCATCAAAGTAGACCGAGTGCCGTTAAGGAGCATATGTTACTCAAAACCACCTCATACGACCGCCTTTTTGCCCCATATTTGGCATTTCATATTTTTTTGGTTATTGAAACCTACTACAAAAATTTCGTCTCAATCTGGAAACATTTTTTTGAAACCTTTTTTTTCCATCAACGTAGACTGAGTGTCGTTAAGGAGCATCTGTGACTCAAAACAACCTCATACGACCGCCATTTTGCCCCATATTTGGGATTCCATATTTATTTGGTTATTGAAACCTGCTACTAAAATTTCGTCTCAATCTGTAAACATTTTTTTGAAACCTTTTTTTTCCATCAACGTTGATTGGGTGCCGTTAAGGAGCATATATGATTCAAAACCACCTCATACGACCGCCTTTTTGCCCCATATTTGGCATTTCATATTTTTTTGGTTATTGAAACCTACTATAAAAATTTCGTCTCAATCTGGAAACGTTTTTTTGAAACCTTTTTTTTCCATCAACGTAGACTGAGTGTCGTTAAGGAGCGTATGTGATTCAAAACCACCTCATACGACCGCCTTTTTGCCCCATATTTGGCATTTCATATTTTTTTTGGTTATTGAAACCTACTACAAACCATCGTCTCAATCTGGAAACGTTTTTTGGAAAACTTTTTTTTCATCAACGTAGACTGGGTGCCGTTAAGTAGCATTAATGACTCAAAACCACCTCATACGACCGCCTTTTTGCCCCATATTTGGCATTCCATATTTTTTTGGTTTTTGAAACCTACTACAAAAATTTCGTCCCATTCTGGAAATTTTTTTGAAACCTTTTTTTCCATCAACGTAGACTGGGTTCCGTTAAGGAGCATATGTGACTCAAAACCACCTCATACGATCGCCTTTTCCCCCCATGTTTTGCATTCCATATTTTTTTGGTTTTTGAAACCTACTACAAAAATTTCGTCCCAATCTGGGAACTTTTTTTTGAAACCTTTTTTTCATCAAAGTAGACCGAGTGCCGTTAAGGAGCATATGTTACTCAAAACCACCTCATACGACCGCCTTTTTGCCCCATATTTGGCATTTCATATTTTTTTGGTTATTGAAACCTACTACAAAAATTTCGTCTCAATCTGGAAACGTTTTTTTGAAACCTTTTTTTCCATCAACGTAGACTGAGTGTCGTTAAGGAGCATCTGTGACTCAAAACAACCTCATACGACCGCCATTTTGCCCCATATTTGGGATTCCATATTTTTTTGGTTATTGAAACCTGCTACTAAAATTTCGTCTCAATCTGTAAACATTTTTTTGAAACCTTTTTTTCCATCAACGTTGATTGGGTGCCGTTATGGAGCATATGTGATTCAAAACCACCTCATACGACCGCCTTTTTGCCCCATATTTGGCATTTCATATTTTTTTGGTTATTGAAACCTACTACAAACTGTCGTCTGAATCTGGAAACGTTTTTTTGAAACCTTTTTTTCATCAACGTAGACTGGGTGCCGTTAAGTAGCATTAATGACTCAAAACCACCTCATACGACCGCCTTTTTCCCCATATTTGGCATTCCATATTTTTTTGGTTATTGAAACCTACTACAAAAATTTCGTCCCTATCTGGAAATTTTTTTGAAACCTTTTTTTCCATCAACGTAGACTGGGTTCCGTTAAGGAGCATATGTGACTCAAAACCACCTCATACGATCGCCTTTTCCCCCCATGTTTTGCATTCCATATTTTTTTGGTTTTGAAACCTACTACAAAAATTTCGTCCCAATCTGGGAACTTTTTTTTGAAACCTTTTTTTCCATCAACGTAGACCGAGTGCCGTTAAGGAGCATATGTTACTCAAAACCACCTCATACGACCGCCTTTTTGCCCCATATTTGGCATTCCATATTTTTTTGGTTATTGAAACCTACTACAAAAATTTCGTCTCAATCTGTAAACATTTTTTTGAAACCTTTTTTTCCATCAACGTTGATTGGGTGCTGTTAAGGAGCATATATGATTCAAAACCACCTCATACGACCGCCTTTTTGCCCCATATTTGGCATTTCATATTTTTTTGGTTATTGAAACCTACTACAAAAATTTCGTCTCATTCTGGAAACGTTTTTTGAAACCTTTTTTTCCATCAACGTAGACTGAGTGTCGTTAAGGAGCGTATGTGACTCAAAACAACCTCATACGACCGCCTTTTTGCCCCATATTTGGGATTCCATATTTTTTTGGTTATTGAAACCTACTACTAAAATTTCGTCTGAATCTGTAAACATTTTTTTGAAACCTTTTTTTCCATCAACGTTGATTGGGTGCCGTTAAGGAGCATATGTGATTCAAAACCACCTCATACGACCGCCTTTTTGCCCCATATTTGGCATTTCATATTTATTTTGGTTATTGAAACCTACTACAAACTATCGTCTCAATCTGGAAACGTTTTTTTGAAAACTTTTTTTTCATCAACGTAGACTGGGTGCCGTTAAGTAGCATTAATGACTCAAAACCACCTCATACGACCGCCTTTTTGCCCCATATTTGGCATTCCATATTTTTTTGGTTTTTGAAACCTACTACAAAAATTTCGTCCCATTCTGGAAATTTTTTTGAAACCTTTTTTTTCCATCAACGTAGACTGGGTTCTGTTAAGGAGCATATGTGACTCAAAACCACCTCATACGACCGCCTTTTTCCCCCATATTTGGCATTCCATATTTTTTTGGTTATTGAAACCTACTACAAAAATTTCGTCCCAATCTGGAAATTTTTTTGAAACCTTTTTTTCCATCAACGTAGACTGGGTTCCGTTAAGGAGCATATGTGACTCAAAACCACCTCATACGACCGCCTTTTCCCCCCATGTTTGGCATTCCATATTTTTTTGGTTTTTGAAACCTACTACAAAAATTTCGTCCCAATCTGGAAAATTTTTTTGAAACCTTTTTTTTCATCAACGTAGACCGAGTGCCGTTAAGGAGCATATGTGACTCAAAACCACCTCATACGACCGCCTTTTTGCCCCATATTTGGCATTTCATATTTTTTTGGTTATTGAAACCTACTACAAAAATTTCGTCTCAATCTGGAAACCTTTTTTTGAAACCTTTTTTTTCCATCAACGTAGACTGAGTGTCGTTAAGGAGCATATGTGACTCAAAACAACCTCATACGACCGCCATTTTGCCCCATATTTGGGATTCCATATTTATTTGGTTATTGAAACCTGCTACTAAAATTTCGTCTCAATCTGTAAACATTTTTTTGAAACCTTTTTTTCCATCAACGTTGATTGGGTGCTGTTAAGGAGCATATATGATTCAAAACCACCTCATACGACCGCCTTTTTGCCCCATATTTGGCATTTCATATTTTTTTGGTTATTGAAACCTACTAAAAAAATTTCGTCTCAATCTGGAAACGTTTTTTTGAAACCTTTTTTTTCCATCAACGTAGACTGAGTGTCGTTAAGGAGCGTATGTGACTCAAAACCACCTCATACGACCGCCTTTTTGCCCCATATTTGGTATTTCATATTTTTTTTGGTTATTGAAACCTACTACAAACTATCGTCTCAATCTGGAAACGTTTTTTTGAAACCTTTTTTTTCATCAACGTAGACTGGGTGCCGTTAAGTAGCATTAATGACTCAAAACCACCTCATACGACCGCCTTTTTGCCCCATATTTGGCATTCCATATTTTTTTGGTTTTTGAAACCTAATACAAATAATTCGTCCCATTCTGGAAATTTTTTTGAAACCTTTTTTTCCATCAACGTAGACTGGGTTCCGTTAAGGAGCATATGTGACTCAAAACCACCTCATACGATCGCCTTTTCCCCCCATGTTTTGCATTCCATATTTTTTTGGTTTTTGAAACCTACTACAAAAATTTCGTCCCAATCTGGGAACTTTTTTTTGAAACCTTTTTTTTCCATCAACGTAGACCGAGTGCCGTTAAGGAGCATATGTTACTCAAAACCACCTCATACGACCGCCTTTTTGCCCCATATTTGGCATTTCATATTTTTTTGGTTATTGAAACCTACTACAAAAATTTCGTCTCAATCTGGAAACGTTTTTTTGAAACCTTTTTTTTCCATCAACGTAGACTGAGTGTCGTTAAGGAGCATCTGTGACTCAAAACAACCTCATACGACCGCCATTTTGCCCCATATTTGGGATTCCATATTTTTTTGGTTATTGAAACCTGCTACTAAAATTTCGTCTCAATCTGTAAACATTTTTTTGAAACCTTTTTTTTCCATCAACGTTGATTGGGTGCCGTTAAGGAGCATATGTGATTCAAAACCACCTCATACGACCGCCTTTTTGCCCCATATTTGGCATTTCATATTTTTTTGGTTATTGAAACCTACTACAAAAATTTCGTCTCAATCTGGAAACGTTTTTTTGAAACCTTTTTTTCCATCAACGTAGACTGGGTGCCGTTAAGGAGCATTAATGACTCAAAACCACCTCATACGACCGCCTTTTTGCCCCATATTTGGCATTCCATATTTTTTTGGTTATTGAAACCTACTACAAAAATTTCGTCCCAATCTGGAAAATTTTTTTGAAACCTTTTTTTTCCATCAACGTAGACTGGGTTCCGTTAAGGAGCATATGTGACTCAAAACCACCTCATACGATCGCCTTTTCCCCCCATGTTTTGCATTCCATATTTTTTTGGTTTTTGAAACCTACTACAAAAATATCGTCCCAATCTGGGAACTTTTTTTTGAAACCTATTTTTTCCATCAACGTAGACCGAGTGCCGTTAAGGAGCATATGTTACTCAAAACCACCTCATACGACCGCCTTTTTGCCCCATATTTGGGATTCCATATTTTTTTGGTTATTGAAACCTACTACAAAAATTTCGTCTCAATCTGTAAACATTTTTTTGAAACCTTTTTTTCCATCAACGTTGATTGGGTGCTGTTAAGGAGCATATATGATTCAAAACCACCTCATACGACCGCCTTTTTGCCCCATATTTGGCATTTCATATTTTTTTGGTTATTGAAACCTACTACAAAAATTTCGTCTCAATCTGGAAACGTTTTTTTGAAACCTTTTTTTTCCATCAACGTAGACTGAGTGTCGTTAAGGAGCGTATGTGACTCAAAACAACCTCATACGACCGCCTTTTTGCCCCATATTTGGGATTCCATATTTTTTTGGTTATTGAAACCTAGTACTAAAATTTCGTCTGAATCTGTAAACATTTTTTTGAAACCTTTTTTTTCCATCAACGTTGATTGGGTGCCGTTAAGGAGCATATATGATTCAAAACCACCTCATACGACCGCCTTTTTGCCCCATATTTGGCATTTCATATTTTTTTAGTTATTGAAACCTACTACAAACTATCGTCTCAATCTGGAAACGTTTTTTGGAAAACTTTTTTTCATCAACGTAGACTGGGTGCCGTTAAGTAGCATTAATGACTCAAAACCACCTCATACGACCGCCTTTTTGCCCCATATTTGGCATTCCATATTTTTTTGGTTTTTGAAACCTACTACAAAAATTTCGTCCCATTCTGGAAATTTTTTTGAAACCTTTTTTTTCCATCAACGTAGACTGGGTTCCGTTAAGGAGCATATGTGACTCAAAACCACCTCATACGACCGCCTTTTTCCCCCATGTTTTGCATTCCATATTTTTTTGGTTATTGAAACCTACTACAAAAATTTCGTCCCAATCTGGAAAATTTTTTTGAAACCTTTTTTTTCCATCAACGTAGACTGGGTGCCGTTAAGGAGCATATGTGACTCAAAACCACCTCATACGACCGCCTTTTTCCCCCCATATTTGGCATTCCATATTTTTTTGGTTTTTGAAACCTACTACAAAAATTTCGTCCCAATCTGGGAACATTTTTTTGAAACCTTTTTTTTTCCATCAACGTAGACTGAGTGCCGTTAAGGAGCATATGTGACTCAAAACCACCTCATACGACCGCCTTTTTGCCCCATATTTGGCATTTCATATTTTTTTGGTTATTGAAACCTACTACAAAAATTTCGTCTCAATCTGGAAACTTTTTTTTGAAACCTTTTTTTCCATCAACGTAGACTGAGTGTCGTTAAGGAGCATATGTGACTCAAAACAACCTCATACGACCGCCTTTTTGCCCCATATTTGGGATTCCATATTTTTTTGGTTATTGAAACCTGCTACTAAAATTTCGTCTCAATCTGTAAACATTTTTTTGAATCTTTTTTTTCCATCAACGTTGATTGGGTGCCGTTAAGGAGCCTATGTGACTCAAAACCACCTCATACGACCGCCTTTTTGCCCCATATTTGGCATTCCATATTTTTTTGGTTTTTGAAACCTACTTCAAAAATTTCGTCCCATTCTGGAAATTTTTTTGAAACCTTTTTTTTCCATCAACGTAGACTGGGTTCCGTTAAGGAGCATATGTGACTCAAAACCACCTCATACGATCGCCTTTTCCCCCCATGTTTTGCATTCCATATTTTTTTGGTTTTTGAAACCTACTACAAAAATTTCGTCCCAATCTGGGAACTTTTTTTTGAAACCTTTTTTTTCCATCAACGTAGACCGAGTGCCGTTAAGGAGCATATGTTACTCAAAACCACCTCATACGACCGCCTTTTTGCCCCATATTTGGCATTTCATATTTTTTTGGTTATTGAAACCTACTACAAAAATTTCGTCTCAATCTGGAAACGTTTTTTTGAAACCTTTTTTTCCATCAACGTAGACTGAGTGCCGTTAAGGAGCATATGTGACTCAAAACAACCTCATACGACCGCCATTTTGCCCCATATTTGGGATTCCATATTTTTTTGGTTATTGAAACCTGCTACTAAAATTTCGTCTCAATCTGTAAACATTTTTTTGAATCTTTTTTTTCCATCAACGTTGATTGGGTGCCGTTAAGGAGCATATGTGATTCAAAACCACCTCATACGACCGCCTTTTTGCCCCATATTTGGCATTTCATATTTTTTTGGTTATTGAAACCTACTACAAACTGTCGTCTCAATCTGGAAACGTTTTTTTGAAACCTTTTTTTCATCAACGTAGACTGGGTGCCGTTAAGTAGCATTAATGACTCAAAACCACCTCATACGACCGCCTTTTTGCCCCATATTTGGCATTCCATATTTTTTTGGTTATTGAAACCTACTACAAAAATTTCGTCCCAATCTGGAAATTTTTTTGAAACCTTTTTTTTCCATCAACGTAGACTGGGTTCCGTTAAGGAGCATATGTGACTCAAAACCACCTCATACGATCGCCTTTTCCCCCCATGTTTTGCATTCCATATTTTTTTGGTTTTTGAAACCTACTACAAAAATTTCGTCCCAATCTGGGAACTTTTTTTGAAACCTTTTTTTTCCATCAACGTAGACCGAGTGCCGTTAAGGAGCATATGTTACTCAAAACCACCTCATACGACCGCCTTTTTGCCCCATATTTGGGATTCCATATTTTTTTGGTTATTGAAACCTACTACAAAAATTTCGTCTCAATCTGTAAACATTTTTTTGAAACCTTTTTTTTCCATCAACGTTGATTGGGTGCTGTTAAGGAGCATATATGATTCAAAACCACCTCATACGACCGCCTTTTTGCCCCATATTTGGCATTTCATATTTTTTTGGTTATTGAAACCTACTACAAAAATTTCGTCTCAATCTGGAAACGTTTTTTTGAAACCTTTTTTTTCCATCAACGTAGACTGAGTGTCGTTAAGGAGCGTATGTGACTCAAAACAACCTCATACGACCGCCTTTTTGCCCCATATTTGGGATTCCATATTTTTTTGGTTATTGAAACCTAGTACTAAAATTTCGTCTGAATCTGTAAACATTTTTTTGAAACCTTTTTTTTCCATCAACGTTGATTGGGTGCCGTTAAGGAGCATATGTGATTCAAAACCACCTCATACGACCGCCTTTTTGCCCCATATTTGGCATTTCATATTTTTTTGGTTATTGAAACCTACTACAAACTATCGTCTCAATCTGGAAACGTTTTTTTGAAACCTTTTTTTTCATCAACGTAGACTGGGTGCCGTTAAGTAGCATTAATGACTCAAAACCACCTCATACGACCGCCTTTTTGCCCCATATTTGGCATTCCATATTTTTTTGGTTTTTGAAACCTACTACAAAAATTTCGTCCCATTCTGGAAATTTTTTTGAAACCTTTTTTTCCATCAACGTAGACTGGGTTCCGTTAAGGAGCATATGTGACTCAAAACCACCTCATACGATCGCCTTTTCCCCCCATGTTTTGCATTCCATATTTTTTTGGTTTTTGAAACCTACTACAAAAATTTCGTCCCAATCTGGGAACTTTTTTTTGAAACCATTTTTTTCCATCAACGTAGACTTAGTGCCGTTAAGGAGCATATGTTACTCAAAACCACCTCATACGACCGCCTTTTTGCCCCATATTTGGGATTCCACATGTTTTTGGTTATTGAAACCTGCTACAAAAATTTCGTCCCAATCTGGGAAACATTTTTTTGAAACCTTTTTTTTCCATCAACGTAGACCGGGTGCCGTTAAGGAGCATATGTGACTCAAAACCACCTCATACGACCGCCTTTTTGCCCCATATTTGGCATTTCATATTTTTTTGGTTATTGAAACCTACTACAAAAATTTCGTCTCAATCTGGAAACGTTTTTTTGAAACCTTTTTTTTCCATCAACGTAGACTGAATGTCGTTAAGGAGCATATGTGACTCAAAACAACCTCATACGACCGCCTTTTTGCCCCATATTTGGGATTCCATATTTTTTTGGTTATTGAAACCTAGTACTAAAATTTCGTCTGAATCTGTAAACATTTTTTTGAAACCATTTTTTTCCATCAACGTTGATTGGGTGCCGTTAAGGAGCATATGTGATTCAAAACCACCTCATACGACCGCCTTTTTGCCCCATATTTGGCATTTCATATTTTTTTGGTTATTGAAACCTACTACAAACTATCGTCTCAATCTGGAAACGTTTTTTTGAAACCTTTTTTTTCATCAACGTAGACTGGGTGCCGTTAAGTAGCATTAATGACTCAAAACCACCTCATACGACCGCCTTTTTGCCCCATATTTGGCATTCCATATTTTTTTGGTTATTGAAACCTACTACAAAAATTTCGTCCCAATCTGGAAATTTATTTGAAACCTTTTTTTTCCATCAACGTAGACTGGGTTCCGTTAAGGAGCATATGTGACTCAAAACCACCTCATACGATCGCCTTTTCCCCCATGTTTTGCATTCCATATTTTTTTGGTTTTTGAAACCTACTACAAAATTTTCGTCCCAATCTGGGAACCTTTTTTTGAAACCTTTTTTCCCATCAACGTAGACTGGGTGCCGTTAAGGAGCATTAATGACTCAAAACCACCTCATACGACCGCCTTTTTGCCCCATATTTGGCATTCCATATTATTTTGGTTTTTGAAACCTACTACAAAAATTTCGTCCCATTCTGGAAATTTATTTGAAACCTTTTTTTCCATCAACGTAGACTGGGTTCCGTTAAGGAGCATATGTGACTCAAAACCACCTCATACGATCGCCTTTTCCCCCCATGTTTTGCATTCCATATTTTTTTGGTTTTTGAAACCTACTACAAAAATTTCGTCCCAATCTGGGAACTTTTTTTTGAAACCATTTTTTTCCATCAACGTAGACCGAGTGCCGTTAAGGAGCATATGTTACTCAAAACCACCTCATACGACCGCCTTTTTGCCCCATATTTGGGATTCCACATGTTTTTGGTTATTGAAACCTACTACAAAAATTTCGTCCCAATCTGGAAACTTTTTTTTGAAACCTTTTTTTTCCATCAACGTAGACCGAGTGCCGTTAAGGAGCATATGTGACTCAAAACCACCTCATACGACCGCCTTTTTGCCCCATATTTGGCATTTCATATTTTTTTGGTTATTGAAACCTACTACAAAAATTTCGTCTCAATCTGGAAACGTTTTTTTTAAACCTTTTTTTTCCATCAACGTAGACTGAGTGTCGTTAAGGAGCATATGTGACTCAAAACAACCTCATACGACCGCCTTTTTGCCCCATATTTGGGATTCCATATTTTTTTGGTTATTGAAACCTGCTACTAAAATTTCGTCTCAATCTGTAAACATTTTTTTGAAACCTTTTTTTTCCATCAACGTTGATTGGGTGCCGTTAAGGAGCATATGTGATTCAAAACCACCTCATACGACCGCCTTTTTGCCCCATATTTGGCATTTCATATTTTTTTGGTTATTGAAACCTACTACAAACTATCGTCTGAATCTGGAAACTTTTTTTGAAACCTTTTTTTTCATCAACGTAGACTGGGTGCCGTTAAGTAGCATTAATGACTCAAAACCACCTCATACGACCGCCTTTTTCCCCATATTTGGCATTCCATATTTTTTTGGTTATTGAAACCTACTACAAAAATTTCGTCCCAATCTGGAAATTTTTTTGAAACCTTTTTTTTCCATCAACGTAGACTGGGTTCCGTTAAGGAGCATATGTGACTCAAAACCACCTCATACGACCGCCTTTTTGCCCCATATTTGGGATTCCATATTTTTTTGGTTATTGAAACCTACTACAAAATATCGTCTCAATCTGTAAACATTTTTTTGAAACCTTTTTTTTCCATCAACGTGGATTGGGTGCTGTTAAGGAGCATATATGATTCAAAACCACCTCATACGACCGCCTTTTTGCCCCATATTTGGCATTTCATATTTTTTGGTTATTGAAACCTACTACAAAAATTTCGTCTCAATCTGGAAACATTTTTTTGAAACCTTTTTTTTCCATCAACGTAGACTGAGTGTCGTTAAGGAGCGTATGTGACTCAAAACAACCTCATACGACCGCCTTTTTGCCCCATATTTGGGATTCCATATTTTTTTGGTTATTGAAACCTACTACTAAAATTTCGTCTGAATCTGTAAACATTTTTTTGAAACCTTTTTTTTCCATCAACGTTGATTGGGTGCCGTTAAGGAGCATATGTGATTCAAAACCACCTCATACGACCGCCTTTTTGCCCCATATTTGGCATTTCATATTTTTTTGGTTATTGAAACCTACTACAAACTATCGTCTCAATCTGGAAACGTTTTTTTGAAACCTTTTTTTCATCAACGTAGACTGGGTGCCGTTAAGTAGCATTAATGACTCAAAACCACCTCATACGACCGCCTTTTTGCCCCATATTTGGCATTCCATATTTTTTTGGTTTTTGAAACCTACTACAAAAATTTCGTCCCATTCTGGAAATTTTTTTGAAACCTTTTTTTCCATCAACGTAGACTGGGTTCCGTTAAGGAGCATATGTGACTCAAAACCACCTCATACGATCGCCTTTTCCCCCCATGTTTTGCATTCCATATTTTTTTGGTTTTTGAAACCTACTACAAAAATTTCGTCCCAATCTGGGAACTTTTTTTGAAACCTTTTTTTCCATCAACGTAGACCGAGTGCCGTTAAGGAGCATATGTTACTCAAAACCACCTCATACGACCGCCTTTTTGCCCCATATTTGGGATTCCACATGTTTTTGGTTATTGAAACCTGCTACTAAAATTTCGTCTCAATCTGTAAACATTTTTTTGAAACCTTTTTTTTCCATCAACGTTGATTGGGTGCTGTTAAGGAGCATATATGATTCAAAACCACCTCATACGACCGCCTTTTTGCCCCATATTTGGCATTTCATATTTTTTTGGTTATTGAAACCTACTACAAAAATTTCGTCTCAATCTGGAAACGTTTTTTTGAAACCTTTTTTTTCCATCAACGTAGACTGAATGTCGTTAAGGAGCGTATGTGACTCAAAACAACCTCATACGACCGCCTTTTTGCCCCATATTTGGGATTCCATATTTTTTTGGTTATTGAAACCTAGTACTAAAATTTCGTCTGAATCTGTAAACATTTTTTTGAAACCTTTTTTTTCCATCAACGTTGATTGGGTGCCGTTAAGGAGCATATATGATTCAAAACCACCTCATACGACCGCCTTTTTGCCCCATATTTGGCATTTCATATTTTTTTTCTTTATTGAAACCTACTACAAACTATCGTCTCAATCTGGAAACGTTTTTTGGAAAACTTTTTTTTCATCAACGTAAACTGGGTGCCGTTAAGTAGCATTAATGACTCAAAACCACCTCATACGACCGCCTTTTTGCCCCATATTTGGCATTCCATATTTTTTTGGTTTTTGAAACCTACTACAAAAATTTCGTCCCATTCTGGAAATTTTTTTGAAACCTTTTTTTTCCATCAACGTAGACTGGGTTCCGTTAAGGAGCATATGTGACTCAAAACCACCTCATACGATCGCCTTTTCCCCCCATGTTTTGCATTCCATATTTTTTTGGTTTTTGAAACCTACTACAAAAATTTCGTCCCAATCTGGGAACTTTTTTTTGAAACCTTTTTTTTCCATCAACGTAGACCGAGTGCCGTTAAGGAGCATATGTCACTCAAAACCACCTCATACGACCGCCTTTTTGCCCCATATTTGTCATTTCATATTTTTTTGGTTATTGAAACCTGCTACAAAAATTTCGTCCCAATCTGGAAACTTTTTTTGAAACATTTTTTTTCCATCAACGTAGACTGGGTGGCGTTAAGGAGCATATGTGACTCAAAACAACCTCATACGACCGCCTTTTTGCCCCATATTTGGCATTTCATATTTTTTTGGTTATTGAAACCTACTACAAACTATCGTCTGAATCTGGAAACGTTTTTTTGAAACCTTTTTTTTCATCAACGTAGACTGGGTGCCGTTAAGTAGCATTAATGACTCAAAACCACCTCATACGACCGCCTTTTTGCCCCATATTTGGCATTCCATATTTTTTTGGTTATTGAAACCTACTACAAAAATTTCGTCTCAATCTGTAAACATTTTTTTGAAACCTTTTTTTTCCATCAACGTTGATTGGGTGCTGTTAAGGAGCATATATGATTCAAAACCACCTCATACGACCGCCTTTTTGCCCCATATTTGGCATTTCATATTTTTTTGGTTATTGAAACCTACTACAAAAATTTCGTCTCAATCTGGAAACGTTTTTTTGAAACCTTTTTTTTTTTTTTTTAGATAACTGAAAAATATATTAAGTACCAAACACCATTACAATCTACTCCAAAGTGATGGCAACCCTTCTAGGAAGGCTCCCCAAGCACCTAAGAGTAACTATTACAATTGGAGCTCATCTAGCCAACATTTGATCTTAGAGAAGGCCTTAGAGTTATAAACTAGTTTCATCCTAGTTCTAATTACAAATTTGATAGAAGCAGAACAACTATCAACACTAGGAACATAACTACACCAATAGGCTTGATTTCTAGCAAGCCAAATATGATATACAACAACAGCCACAACAGAAAAAACTACTTTCCTTTTAGCTTGAGACATGTTACCCCTTTTACTGATCCAGTTAAGGCAGTCATCCATGCTAGTCCACCTCTTCTTAATCTTGATCCATACCAGGCATTCCTCCCATATCTGCTTGCTGAAACAACAGTGAAACAGTAACTTATCAAGGCTCTCAGTGTGAGATCCACAGATGGTACAGGTGTCCTCATTACAGACACCAATTTTCTTGAGCTTTTCTCTTGTCATAATCCTTTGATGTGCTGCTAACCATATCATATAACTATGTTTAGGTGTGTTTAACCTATTCCATACAATCCTATCCCATACCACTTTGGTACCCCTCTTCTGTGCTTGTTTATAACACTTACCAATGGAGAAGACTTGGCCAGGTTGAGGAAGCCAGGGTGCTTGTTTAATTTCATCTCTGACTTGGCAGAAGTATCTCCATATCCAGCTAGTAGTGGTTTTAGGGTGGTGATGCCACCAGTCATCTCCCTGAATGTAAACAGAATTAACCCACCTCACCCAAAGGGTGTCTTTCTTCTCAGCAATGGCCCATATTTGCTTACTAACTGCTAGGAGGTTCCAAAGCTTAATATCTCTAACACCCAAGCCTCCATGGCTCTTCCTGCTGCAGACTTTTTCCCACTTAACATAACCAGGTTTAAGGTAGTTAGCATTACCTTGCCATAAGTATACTCTGCAAATTTGATTGATTCTTGAAAGAACAGCCTCAGGGAAGATGAAAATCTGCATCCAGTAGTTGCATACACTCATTAGCACAGAGTTTACAAGCTGAAGTCTACCAGCAAATGATAGTGTTCTATGCTGCCAAGATTTGATCCTAAACAACATCTTTTCAACTAATTTCTCACAATCTGCAATTCTCAATTTTTTGGTGGAGATGGGAGCACCAAGATATTTGAGGGGCCAGGCACCAGAACTAAACCCAGACATTCTTGTTATCCTATGAAGATCTGTAGCTTTCATATTAACCTGAAAAATTTCAGATTTCAGTTTATTTGCAGCTAGTCCAGAAGATTTCTCAAAGATTTTCATGCCTTGAAGCATCAAGTAGACACTTCTGTAGTCTCCTCTATTCAACACCATAAGATCATCAGCAAAACAAAGGCTATTCAGTTTCAATTCTTGACATCTGGGGTGGAAGTGAAAATCACTTTTTTCCCCTTGATATTTTAGTATTCTAGTGAGATACTCCATACATAAGACAAAAACAAGGGGGGAAATAGGATCCCCTTGTCTTAATCCTCTCTTAGCCTCAAACAGTTCTGTACATGCCCCATTAAAGAGAATAGTATATTTGGTAGTAGTAATACAAACCATCAGGATATCAATGAAATCCTTAGGGAAGTTAAAGGCCTGAAGTAAATCATGCACAAAGTGCCATTCAATAGTATCATAGGCTTTTTGCAGGTCAATTTTCATCAAACAGCTTCTGGCAGCTTGTTTTCTAGTATAATGCTTGACAAGATCTTGACAAAGCAGTATATTGTCAATGATACTTCTACCAGCCACAAATGCACTATGACTTTGGCTAATCAGGCCAGGCAGGACTCTTTTCAGTCTGGAACATAAGAGTTTGGATATGATTTTGAATATCACTGTACAGCAGGCTATGGGTCTGTAGTCTCCAACATGTGAAGGGCAATCAACCTTAGGAACTAAGGTTATAGCTGTAGTATTTATAGCTTGAAGCATTCTTCCTGAGCTAAATACTTCTTGCACAGCAGAGATGACATCTTGTCCCACCACATCCCAAGCATCCTTGAAAAAAATGCTTCCATATCCATCTACCCCAGGAGACTTGTTGCTAGGGATAGACCATAGTGCTAATTTAATTTCTTCTCCTGTGAAATGTAGGTTCAGGAGATCATGTTGAGCATCCACCAAGACAGGCCCTTGAAGAATGAAACTGCTATTGATAGGTAGAACATCACTTTTTGTGTTAGCAACAAAATTGCTAAAGTGCTTCAAAAAGATATTCTTCACCTCTTCATGCTCATACACCCAGACTTCATCACTACTCATAATAGCATTAATGTTATTTCTCTGAGCCAATAATTTAACACTATTATGAAATTTTTTGGTATTACTATCACCATCAAGAATCCACCCCCCCTTTGCCTTCTGACTAAAAAAAGAAAGGTAATTGCCCTGAGCATCTTTGAGCTTTTGATGTGCTATATATTCAGCATGCACAAGACTGACATTCCTGGGATCCAAATGCAACTGATTCTGGCAAGCTTTAAGAGTAACAACAGCATTTAGATGAGCAGCTTCAACATCTCCAAATCTATCCTTGTTGATCTTCTTGAGGCCTTGCTTCAAAATTTTCAGCTTCTGCCATACTTGGAACATCTTATAGCCATGAATTTGCTGTTGCCAAGCTACTTTAACAACATTTAGAAAGCTCTCACATTTACTCCACATCTGAAAATACCTGAAGGGAATCTTGCCTTGGGGAGTGGGAAAACACTTAATCAAAGCTAGGGAGTGATCAAAATAACCCTCAGGAAGGAAGATCACTTCAGCTGATTTGAAGAGATTTAGCCAATCATCATTAGCAACAACCCTATCCAGTTTTGCAAGCACTCTATCTTCATTATCTTGCTTATTATTCCATGTGTAAAACCTACCAATAAATTTGACATCAGTTAAATTACAGTAATTGAGGCAACTCCGAAAAGCTGCAATCTCTCTACTAGTTACTGCAGCCCCAACTCTTTCTTCATACTTGAGCACATTATTGAAGTCACCCATCATCATCCAAGGACCAACTAGAGAGCTACCTATCTTTTCCAAGTCCTTCCATAATACACACCTATCAGCAGCATCATTATGAGCATAAATTATAGAACAAGCAAATGAAACCTTAGAGCTGCAAGAAGTAGCAACACAGTGCACTAACTGATCAGTGCAGAATCTGATGTCCACCTCAAAAACTCTAGGGTCCCAAGCAATGATAATTCTACCCCTTCCATGCCATGGTAAGTTTGTAGTGATATTCCAACCTGGAAATAAGTTTAGATACAAGGCCCCCAATTTGTGTGCCCTGATCTTGGTTTCAAGGAGACAAACAAGTTTAGCTTTATGTAAAGAAATAAGGTTCTTCACCTCTTTCTGCTTAGCTAACTTGTTTATACCCCTTACATTCCAGCAAATGATATTATCCATTCACAATAGGGGTAGTCAACCCCTTATCAATTAACTCATCATTACCTCTGTCATCAGGGAGGGTATCTGCAGTAGCAACTTCAGTAGGTACCTGTTGTAGCACCTCAAATCTATTGGGACTTGTCTGGCTTGTACTGACAGCAGCATTGGCATTAGGAGTTTGCTGTTTTTTAAATTTACTGGAGACTGGTCTGAAACCTTCCTCATCAACCAACAGCTCTTGGTTCAATTTAGGGTTCACTTTGGGTCTCCATTCCTGCTTCTTTCTAACAATCCTACAATCATCACCTGTATGGCCTATCTTCTTGCAATGCTTGCAAATTTAAGGTTTCCACTAAGATTCAATAATCTGATTGAGAGGTACACCATGTTCATTCAAGAAAGATACGGAGTCAGGATATACCTGATCCACCAACACTTCCACCAGCACTCTTGCATACATCAACCTATCTCTCTTCTCTGTAGCTTGATCAACCTTTACAAAGTCACCTAAAGCCTGTACTATTTTGGTAAGGCTTCGACCTCCCCAATATTTCACATTTAGCTTTGGGAGTTTAACCCAAATAGGGACCTTTTTCACCACTTGGTCACCAATATCAGCATCAATGTCCCATGATTTGACAATCAAAGGCTTAGAATCAAAGCTGAAATGGCCAGTAAGAGCCAAATTTTTTCCATCCAAGTCACTAAACCTCACCATAATAGTCCCCTTGCCAACTTGAGCAATCTTATCAATGCCCATTTTTCCCCAAATCCTCTTCAGAAACCCTTCCATTACAGAAAAAGGTGGATTAGCTCCTACCACAAAACAGAAAATGGCTGTTTGCCAATAGTCTACCTCCTCAGCAACATCATCTAGTTCTATTTTAGGTAACTGCTCCATTTGAGGAGGCTGCTCATCTATAATATTTAGCTTACTGAAGCTCTTCTTCCCAGTGTTCATCTGTACACTAACAGCAGAGCCAAATAAAATGTTCTTACTAGGATTGCTATGCTTGAACTTACCTCTAGAAACTGAGGCATGATCACCATTGTTAGCTTTCAGAGCTGAAACCCATTCTGAGAACCTTCTCAGAGCTTGAGGGTTAACTTCATCCCCATCAGAATGTACAATAGGCGTATCTGGATTGAACTCCTCATCACTTGTAATGTCAAGATCAGAAATGTCTTCCTCAGTCAGTTTGCCTTTCTGCTTCAGATCAATGGAGGTTTTAGCTATGGAATGAGAGTCTACTTTGCTTCTTGCATTCTTTCTCTTTGGTGACTCGAAACAACCTCATACGACCGCCTTTTTGCCATCAACGTAGACTGAGTGTCGTTAAGGAGCGTATGTGACTCAAAACAACCTCATACGACCGCCATTTTGCCCCATATTTGGGATTCCATATTGTTTTGGTTATTGAAACCTAGTACTAAAATTTCGTCTGAATCTGTAAACATTTTTTTGAAACCTTTTTTTTCCATCAACGTTGATTGGGTGCCGTTAAGGAGCATATATGATTCAAAACCACCTCATACGACCGCCTTTTTGCCCCATATTTGGCATTTCATATTTTTTTTCGTTATTGAAACCTACTACAAACTATCGTCTCAATCTGGAAACGTTTTTTGGAAAACTTTTTTTTCATCAACGTAAACTGGGTGCCGTTAAGTAGCATTAATGACTCAAAACCACCTCATACGACAGCCTTTTGCCCCATATTTGGCATTCCATATTTTTTTGGTTTTTGAAACCTACTACAAAAATTTCGTCCCATTCTGGAAATTTTTTTGAAACCTTTTTTTCCATCAACGTAGACTGGGTTCCGTTAAGGAGCATATGTGACTCAAAACCACCTCATACGATCGCGTTTTCCCCCCATGTTTTGCATTCCATATTTTTTTGGTTTTTGAAACCTACTACAAAATTTTCGTCCCAATCTGGGAACTTTTTTTTGAAACCTTTTTTTTCCATCAACGTAGACGGAGTGCCGTTAAGGAGCATATGTCACTCAAAACCACCTCATACGATCGCCTTTTTCCCCCATATTTGTCATTTCATATTTTTTTGGTTATTGAAACCTACTACAAAAATTTCGTCCCAATTTGGAAACTTTATTTGAAACATTTTTTTTCCATCAACGTAGACTGGGTGGCGTTAAGGAGCATATGTGACTCAAAACAACCTCATACGACCGCCTTTTTGCCCCATATTTGGCATTTCATATTTTTTTGGTTATTGAAACCTACTACAAACTATCGTCTGAATCTGGAAACTTTTTTTTTGAAACCTTTTTTTTCATCAATGTAGACTGGGTGCCGTTAAGTAGCATTAATGACTCAAAACCACCTCATACGACCGCCTTTTTGCCCCATATTTGGCATTCCATATTTTTTTGGTTATTGAAACCTACTACAAAAATTTCGTCCCATTCTGGAAATTTATTTGAAACCTTTTTTTTCCATCAACGTAGACTGGGTTCGTTAAGGAGCATATGTGACTCAAAACCACCTCATACGATCGTCTTTTCCCCCCATGTTTTGCATTCCATATTTTTTTGGTTTTTGAAACCTACTACAAAAATTTCGTCCCAATCTGGGAACTTTTTTTGAAACCTTTTTTTCCCATCAACGTAGACCGAGTGCCGTTAAGGAGCATATGTTACTCAAAACCACCTCATACGACCGCCTTTTTGCCCTATATTAGTCATTTCATATTTTTTTTGGTTATTGAAACCTACTACAAAAATTTCATCCCAATCTGGAAACTTTTTTTGAAACCTTTTTTTCCATCAACGTAGACTGGGTGGCGTTAAGGAGCATATGTGACTCAAAACAACCTCATACGACCGCCTTTTTGCCCCATATTTCGGATTCCATAATTTTTTGGTTATTTAAACCTACTACTAAAATTTCGTCTGAATCTGTAAACATTTTTTTGAAACCTTTTTTTTCCATCAACGTTGATTGGGTGCCGTTAAGGAGCATATGTGATTCAAAACCACCTCATATGACCGCCTTTTTGGCCCATATTTTGCATTTCATATTTTTTTTGGTTATTGAAACCTACTACAAACTATTGTCTCAATCTGGAAACGTTTTTTTAATCAACGTAGACTGGGTGCTGTTAAGTAGCATTAATGACTCAAAACCACCTCATACGACCGCCTTTTTGCCCCATATTTGGCATTCCATATTTTTTTGGTTTTTGAAACCTACTACAAAAATTTCGTCCCATTCTGGAAATTTATTTGAAACCTTTTTTTCCATCAACGTAGACTGGGTTCCGTTAAGGAGCATATGTGACTCAAAACCACCTCATACGATCGCCTTTTCCCCCCATATTTTGCATTCCATATTTTTTTGGTTTTTGAAACCTACTACAAAAATTTCGTCCCAATCTGGGAACTTTTTTTTGAAACCTTTTTTTTCCATCAACGTAGACAGAGTGCCGTTAAGGAGCATATGTTACTCAAAACCACCTCATACGACCGCCTTTTTGCCCCATATTTGGCATTTCATATTTATTTGGTTATTGAAACCTACTACAAAAAAATTTTTCTCAATCTGGAAACGTTTTTTTAAAACCTTTTTTTTCCATCAACGCAGACTGAGTGTCGTTAAGGAGCATCTGTGACTCAAAACAACCTTATACGACCGCCATTTTGCCCCATATTTGGGATTCCCTATTTTTTTGGTTATTGAAACCTACTACTAAAATTTCGTCTCAATCTGTAAACATTTTTTTGAAACCTTTTTTTTCCATCAACGTTGATTGGGTGCCGTTAAGGAGCATATGTGATTCAAAACCACCTCATACGACCGCCTTTTTGCCCCATATTTCACATTTCATATTTTTTTGGTTATTGAAACCTACTACAAACTATCGTCTGAATCTTGAAACGTTTTTTTAAAACTTTTTTTTTATCAACGTAAACTGGTTGTCGTTAAGTAGCATTAATGACTCAAAACCACCTCATACGACCGCCTTTTTGGCCCATATTTGGCATTCCATATTTTTTTGGTTTTTGAAACCTACTACAAAAATTTCGTCCCATTCTGGAAATCTTTTTGAAACCATTTTTTTCCATCAACGTAGACTGGGTTCCGTTAAGGAGCATATGTGACTCAAAACCACCTCATACGATCGCCTTTTCCCCCCATGTTTTGCATTCCATATTTTTTTAGTTTTTGAAACCTACTACAAAATTTTCGTCCCAATCTGGGAACTTTTTTTTGAAACCTTTTTTTTCCCTTCAACGTAGACCGAGTGCCGTTAAGGAGCATATGTTACTCAAAACCACCTCATACGACCGCCTTTTTGCCCATATTTGGCATTTCATATTTTTTTGGTTATTGAAACCTACTACAAAAATTTCGTCTCAATCTGGAAACGTTTTTTTAAAACCTTTTTTTTCCATCAACGCAGACTGAGTGTCGTTAAGGAGCATCTATGACTCAAAAAAACCTCATACGACCGCCTTTTTGCCCCATATTTGGGATTCCATATTTTTTGGTTATTGAAACCTACTACAAAATATCGTCTCAAACTGTAAACATTTTTTTGAAACCTTTTTTTTCCATCAACGTTGATTGGGTGCTGTTAAGGAGCATATATGATTCAAAAACAACTCATACGACCGCCTTTTTGCCCCATATTTGGCATTTCATATTTTTTTGGTTATTGAAACCTACTACAAAAATTTCGTCTCATTCTGGAAACGTTTTTTTGAATCCTTTTTTTTCCATCACCGTAGACTGAGTGTCGTTAAGGAGCGTATGTGACTCAAAACAACCTCATACGACCGCCTTTTTGCCCCATATTTGGGATTCCATATTTTTTTGGTTATTTAAACCTACTACTAAAATTTCGTTTGAATCTGTAAACATTTTTTTGAAACCTTTTTTTTCCATCAACGTTGATTGGGTGCCGTTAAGGAGCATATGTGATTCAAAACCACCTCATACGACCGCCTTTTCGCCCCATATTTGGCATTTCATATTTTTTTTGGTTATTGAAACCTACTACAAACTATCGTCTCAATCTGGAAACGTTTTTTTGAAACCTTTTTTTTTCATCAACGTCGACTGGGTGCCGTTAAGTAGCATTAATGACTCAAAACCACCTCATACGACCGCCTTTTTGCCCCATATTTGGCATTGCATATTTTTTTGGTTTTTGAAATCTACTACAAAAATTTCGCCCCATTCTGGAAATTTTTTTGAAACCATTTTTTTCCATCTACGTAGACTGGGTTCCGTTAAGGAGCATATGTGACTCAAAACCACCTCATACGATCGCCTTTTCCCCCCATGTTTTGCATTCCATAATTTTTTGGTTTTTGAAACCTACTACAAAAATTTCGTCCCAATCTGGGAACTTTTTTTTGAAACCATTTTTTTCCATCAACGTAGACCGAGTGTCGTTAAGGAGCATACGTTACTCAAAACCAACTCATACGACCGCCTTTTTGCCCCATATTTGGGATTCCATATTTTTTTGGTTATTGAAACTGCTACTAAAATTTCGTCTCAATCTGTAAACATTTTTTTGAAACCTTTTTTTTCCATCAACGTTGATTGGGTGCTGTTAAGGAGCATATATGATTCAAAACCACCTCATACGACCCCCTTTTTGCCCCATATTTGGCATTTCATATTTTTTTGGTTATTGAAACCTACTACAAAAATTTCGTCTCAATCTGGAAACGTTTTTTTGAAACCTTTTTTTTCATCAACGTAGACTGAGTGTCGTTAAGGAGCGTATGTGACTCAAAACAACCTCATACGACAGCCTTTTTGTCCCATATTTGGGATTCCATATTTTTTTGGTTATTGAAACCTACTACTAAAATTTCGTCTGAAGCTGTAAACATTTTTTTGAAACCTTTTTTTTCATCAACGTTGATTGGGTGCCGTTAAGGAGCATATGTGATTCAAAACCACCTCATACGACCACCTTTTTGCTCCATATTTGGCATTTCATATTTTTTTTGGTTATTGAAACCTACTACAAACTATCGTCTCAATCTGGAAACGTTTTTTGGAAAACTTTTTTTTCATCAACGTAGACTGGGTGCCGTTAAGTAGCATTAATGACTCAAAACCACCTCATACGACCGCCTTTTTGCCCCATATTTGGCATTCCATATTTTTTTTGGTTTTTGAAACCTACTACAAAATTTTGTCCCATTCTGGAAATTTATTTGAAACCTTTTTTTTCTATCAACGTAGACTAGGTTCTGTTAAGGAGCATATGTGACTCAAAACCACCTCATACGACCGCCTTTTTCCCCCATATTAAACATTCCATATTTTTTTGGTTATTGAAACCTACTACAAAAATTTCGTCCCAATCTGGAAATTTTTTTGAAACCTTTTTTTCCATCTATGTAGACTGGGTTCCAATAAGGAGCATATGTGACTCAAAACCACCTCATACGACCGCCTTTTCCCCCCATGTTTTGCATTCCATTTTTTTTTTGTTTTTTGAAACCTTCTACAAAAATTTAGTCCCAATCTGGAAACTTTTTTTTGAAACTTTTTTTTTCCATCAACGTAGATTGGGTGCCATTAAGGAGCATTAAGTTCTCAAAACCACCTCATACGACCGCCTTTTTGCCCCATATTTGGCATTTCATATTTTTTGGGTTATTGAAACCTACTACAAAAATTTCGTCTCAATCTGGAAACGTTTTTTTGAAACCTTTTTTTTCCATCAACGTAGACTAAGTGTCGTTAAGGAGCGTATGTGACTCAAAACAACCTCATACGACAGCCTTTTTGTCCCATATTTGGGATTCCACATTTTTTTGGTTATTGAAACCTACTACTAAAATTTCGACTGAATCTGTAAACATTTTTTTGAAACCTTTTTTTTCCATCAACGTTGAGTGGGTGCCGTTACGGAGCATATGTGATTCAAAACCACCTCATACGACCACCTTTTTGCTCCATATTTGGCATTTCATATTTTTTTTCGTTATTGAAACCTACTACAAACTATCGTCTCAATCTTGAAACGTTTTTTGGAAAACTTTTTTTTCATCAACGTAGACTGGGTGCCGTTAAGTAGCATTAATGACTCAAAACCACCTCATACGACCGCCTTTTTGCCCCATATTTGGCATTCCATATTTTTTTTGGTTTTTGAAACCTACTACAAAATTTTCGTCCCAATCTGGAAACTTTTTTTTGAAACCTTTTTTTTTCATCAACGTAGATTGGGTGCCATTAAGGAGCATTAAGTTCTCAAAACCACCTCATACGACCGCCTTTTTGTCCCATATTTGGCATTCCATATTTTTTTGGTTCTTCAAACCTACTACAAAAATTTCTTCTGAATCTGGAAACGTTTTTTTGAAACTTTATTTTTGCATCAACGTAGACTGGGTGCAGTTAAGGAGCATATGTGACTCAAAACCACCTCATACGACCGCCTTTTTGCCGCATATTAAACATTCCAAATTTTTTTGGTTATTGAAACCTACTACTAAAATTTCGTCTCAATCTGTAAACATTTTTTTGAAACCTTTTTTTTCCATCAACGTAGACTGGGTGCCGTTAAGGAGCATATGTGATTCAAAACCACCTCATACGACCGCCTTTTTGCCCCATATTAAACTTCTCATATTTTGGTTATTGAAACCTACTACTAAAATTTCGTCTCAATCTGTAAACATTTTTTTGAAACCTTTTTTTTCCATCAACGTAGACTGGGTGCCGTTAAGGAGCATATGTGATTACAAACCAACTCATACGACCGCCTTTTTCCCCCATATTAAACATTCCATATTTTTTTGGTTATTGAAACCAACTACAATAATTTCGTCCCAATATGGAAACTTTTTTTTGAATCCTTTTTTTTTTTTTTTTTTTTTGGTAATTTAAGAGTTGTATATCATCAAAGGAACTTTTTACAACCTACCATTTGGAAGGGACAGACCCCAACTCAAATATCATTTACAAGTAAAGATTGTTAATCCATATTCTATCTTTTTCTTTCAATTTACAAGTATAGAGTTTCTTTAATCTTTGAAGAACAAAAAATTGAACACTTTAAACTGTGTAGCTAACTGATGGTGTCTTGTCTAGCCAATAAGTCTGGTTTCTTGCCTTCCATATATGATACAGAAGGCTAGCCACAGTAGCTCTGCACACCTGCTGTTGTACCACAGTAAAACCCCTCCCCCTTCTCAGCCAAAGCAGTAGTTGCTTCATACTGCCAAATATCTGTGAGAAGCCTAGCCATCTACCAACCTCTTGCCAAATCCTCCTGGTGTAAGGGCATTCAAAAAAGAGGTGCTGATGTGTTTCTTGTTGATTATCACAGATGCAGCATGACACCTTTTCACAATAGAAGAATCTTGCCAATCTGTCCCTAACAGGGAGCTTTGGTGGACAGTCACCCACCATAAAAAACTATGCTTTGACATAGCTAGCTTGTTCCAAATGATCCCATTCCAGTCCACTTTCTTGTCCGTATTCTTAATGCCATGGTAGATTTTGGCTATTGAATATGATCCACTCCACCAAGCTTGGCTGGTCCAAGCATGAACTTCATTTTTAACTTTACATATTTGTTTTCATATCCAGCTGCCAGTGGTGGTAGGTGTGTACCCCCACCATTCTTGCTCTTTCAAATACACACTGTGAACCCACTTGACCCACATGTTATCTTTCTTTTCAGCTATTTGCCAAGCTATCTTCCCTACAGCAACCATATTCTAGAGGGCTAGGTCTCTCACCCCCAAACCTCCATGCTTCCTTGACTTGCATACTGCTGTCCAGTTGACAAACCCAGTTTTGCAACCTTCAGTTTTCCCTTCCCATAGAAACCTTCTACAGAGCTTATTAACTCTTGCAATCACAGACTTTGGAAGTATTATAATTTGCATCCAATATGTGCAAACACTCATCAGTACTGAATTCACAAGTTGCAATCTGCCAGCAAATGAGAGATGCTTTGCTTGCCAGCCTGTGATTCTTTGCACTATCTTGTTGACCAGTTGATCACAGTCCTGGTTGGTGAGCTTTTTGTTGCAAATTGGCATGCCTAGATATCTGAAGGGAATCTTCCCTAACTTGAAACCAGATTTCTCAACCAGTTTGGCCACCTCATCTTCAGCCATGTTAACATGATACAGTTCAGATTTCCCCTTGTTGGCCACTAGCCCTGAGACTAATTCAAAATGTTTGAGGCCTTGGAGAATTAACCTAGCACTCTGTATTTCCCCCTTGCAAAACACCAGGAGGTCATCAGCAAAGCATAGGTTGTTCAGCTTCAAATCAGCACATCTAGGGTGGAATTTAAAATCCTTCCTCCCCCCTAGGTATTTCAGTGTCCTTGTCAAATACTCCATACAAAGTGTGAACAAAAGAGGAGAAACAGGATCACCTTGTCTCAAGCCTCTTTTGGAGTTGAAAAAACCTTGACTGGTTCCATTTATAAGCAGAGTGAAGCTAGTAGTTGTAACACATGCCATAATCAGTTTTATAAACTGTGTTGGGAACTTCAATGCTTCCATCAAATCAGCCAAGAAACTCCATTCAACAGTATCATATACCTTTTGGAGATCAATCTTCATCATACAGCTAGGAGATGCATTTTTCCTAGCATAATGTCTCACAAGATCTTGGAAAACCAAGATGTTGTTCAGGATACTTCTACCACAGATAAAGGCTCCCTGATTTTGGGAAACAATATGAGGTAGAACAATTTTAAGCCTAGAACAGATTAGCTTAGAGATACATTTATAAAGTACAGAACAACAAGCTATTGGTCTATGTTCATGGACTTTACTAGGGCAGTTGATCTTTGGAACTAGTGAGATTGAGGTAGTGTTAACTACTCTAAGCATCTCACCTGTTTGGAAAAACTCTTGACCAACAGCTACTAAATCAGCCCCCATTACTTCCCAACTTGCTTTAAAGAAGTAGCTTCCATAGCCATCAATACCTTGTGCTTTTTCATCAGGAATGGACCATAAAGCTTCCTTAATTTCAGCTGCAGTGAAGGACATCTTCAGTGTATCTTGCATTTCCTCTGATAGGACTGCCCCTTGCTGGATAATTTGGCCTTTAATCTTGGAAACTAACTGGCTATCATTCATAAATCTAGCAAAATGATTAATGAATTGATCACAAACTTGTTGAGGGTCTGTAATCCAATTTCCTTCATTGTCTTGAATAGTGTTGATTCTATTCTTGTTCAATCTGGCTTTAACTGCTTGGTGGAACACAGAAGTGTTTTCATCCCCCATATCTATCCATTCTTCTTTTGCCTTCTGCTTGAGGAAACCAAGTAACTCAAGGTTAGCTTTATTGAAAATATGTGCAGCCTCATACTCTTCTCTGATCAAAACAGCATCTGCAGGGTTCTTGTGCATTGCTTCCTGAGCTATCTCCAACCTTTTTGAAGCTTCTTTCACATTTCTAGCAACATCACCAACCTGCCCCTTATTAAACTTCTTCAAAATAGGCTTAAGAAGTTTACGTTTTTGAGTAAATAGGAACATTGTGTAGCCTTGAATTTGAGTGGACCAATGCTCCCTAATCATCTCCTGGTATCCCTCCTGTGTACACCAAAGATTAAAAAAATCTAAAAGGCTTATACCCCTGCACCTCCTCATAGCTCCTTAACAGAGCAGGGCTATGGTCAAAATCCCCTTCAGGAAGGAAAGTGACCTCTGAGTTGGTGTAGTGTGCTAACCAATCTGTGTTAGCCATAACTCTATCAATCTTGGACATCACTCTGCTATGTTCATCTTGTTTATTGTTCCAAGTGAACCATCTACCACTAAACTTAATATCCTCCATGCCACAACTAGCTACACACTGTTGGAACTCCTCCATTTCTCTTTTCGTATGTATCTCTCCAGTTTTCTCATCATCATTAAGGATGATATTGAAGTCACCACCCCAGACCCAAGGTCCTTTCAAACCTCTTGCCAAAGTACAAAGATCCCTCCATAGAGGCTTTCTTTCTACACCTTTATTGTAAGCATATATAAAGGTGCAGAAAAAGGCTTCTACATGTTTTCGCTGCACTTTACAATGGACTAGTTGATCTGTACACTCCCTGATGTCCACTTGGAAAACATGAGGATCCCAGGCTACCACAACTCTACCCTTACCATGTCAAGGTAAGTTTGAAGTTAAACACCACCCAGGACATATGTTTAGGTACAAGGCCCTAGCATTCTTGGCCTTGACCTTAGTTTCCAAGAGGCAGACTAGCTTAGCATGATGGTGTTGGATAAAATCCCTCACTCTACTTTGCTTGCTAAAGCTGTTCAGCCCCCTGGTATTCCAAAATAGAATACTATCCATTAGGGATAGGGGTGATCAACCCCTACTCCCTTAAACTGCTGCCATCCTCCTGAAGTTGAGTCACTTCCTGAGTAGCTTCCTCTTTACTCCCTTTCCCCTCCAAAGCAGCAAAAGAATTCTGTATATCAGTATGAAGAACAGTACCCTCAGCTAGAGTGGTCCTCTGTGCCACAGATCCACCTCTCCTGGAGTTGATGGAGATGAAACCATCATCATCAACAACCCTCTGAGCAACTGGGATTTTTGTGGGTTGTTGCTTTGGCCTCCACACCTTAGCAGGCTTATTTTTAAACCAACACTCATCTGTAGCATGTCCATACCTATTGCACACAGTACACTTACATGGTTTCCACTCATAAACCACCTCTTGAGTCACCTCTACACCTTTTTCATTTATGAAGCTTATCTGTTCTAGGAAATTCTGTTCAAGCTGCACATCTACCATAACTCTGGCATATTTAATTCTTTGCTTGAGTTCAGTGTAAGTATCCAACTTCCTAAGGGTCCTAATCCCCCCAACAATCTTGCTGAGACATTGTTTTCCCAAGAATTTCAGTCCCAAGTTTGGTAACTGAATCCAAATAGGAACTGTAGGAGTGGAGCATTCCTCCATGGTTTCATCTGGATCCCATTTCTTGACTAGCAAAGGTTTGCTATCAAAGAAGTAGTCCCCAGTAAGTATCTTGTCTACTGTCTCCTTCTCCTTAAATCTAATCAAGAATCCACCATTCTCAATAGGAGCTACAACCCCTAATCCAAAGGAACCCCATATTCTCTTAACAAAACCCTCAAACACTTGGAGTGGAGGTTTTGCACCTAGAACAAAACATACAACAGCTGAACTCCAAAATGCAATCTCCTCCTCAACATCTTCCCAGTTTATTACATGTTTCAGATCACCCACATCATGATTTTGAGGACCAGACAGATTTAAGTCAACCGCAGTTAAGTCAACGTAATCACAAACTTGATCACTAACCCTTGTTTGATCAACAGATTTATCTGGGTGTAATAGCCCAATTTTACCAGTAGTAGAATCAGCATTAACATTCATACTAACATTCATACTAGTTCCCCCATTCAAATCAATCACAGCAGAACCAATGTTGATCAATTGAGCAGAATCAATGATCTTACCTCCATGGCTGACTTTGGAAGCTCGTGTGATTGGGATTGTAGTAATATGGCTTTTCTGCATCATCTTGGTGAGTCTTGGGCTTGCATAGTCTCCACCTGAATCAAACTCACTATTGGATGAGGAGCCATCAGAATCTGATTGCCAGTTTGCCATTGCTGCCTTACCCTTTTTTCTTGAATTTGATTGAAAATGATCATCAGATTGTGTGCCAGATTGTGTTTTGGGTTGTTTATTTGAACCATTTTGTGGGTTTTTCTTGGATTTATGCTTTGATTAGCATTGCCACAGGCAGATTTCACCCCCTTCCCCTGCCTACTCCTTGTGTTTGCCATCACCAACGGGAGTTAAAAGAGAGAGAAAAAGGAGGGAGTTCATTGAAACCTTTTTTTCCATGAACGTAGACTGGGTGCCGTTAAGTAGCATATGTTACTCAAAACCACCTCATAAGGCCGCCTTTTTGCCCCATATTTGGCATTTCATATTTTTTGGTTATTGAAACCTACTACAAAAATTTCGTCTGAATCTGGAAACTTTTTTTTGAAACCTTTTTTGTCCATCAACGTAGACTGAGTGTCGTTAAGGAGCATATGTGACTCAAAACAACCTCATACGACCGCCTTTTTGCCCCATATTTGGCATTCCATATTCGTTTAGTTATTGAAACTTACAACAAAAATTTTGTCTCAATCTGGAAACTTTTTTTTTGAAACCTTTTTTTCCATCAACGTAGACTGAGTGTCGTTAAGGAGCATATGTGACTCAAAACCACCTCATACGACCGCCTTTTTGCCCCATGTTTCGCATTCCATATTTTTTTGGTTATTGAGACCTACCACAAATATTTCGTCTCAATCTGGAAACTTTTTTTGAAACCATTTTTTTCCATCAACGTAGACCGAGTGCCGTTAATGAGCATATGTGACTCAAAACCAACTCATACGACTGCCTTTTTGCCCCATATTTGGCATTCCATATTTTTTGGTTATTGAACCCTACTACAAAAATTTGATCTCAATTTGTAAACATTTTTGAAACCTTATTTTACCATCAACGTAGACTGGGTGCCGTTAAGGAGCATTAATTACTCAAAACCACCTCATACGACCGCCTTTTCGCCCCATATTTGGCATTTAAAATTTTGTTGGTTATTGAAACCTACTACAAAAATTTCGACTCAATCTGTAAACATTTTTTTGAAACCTTTTTTTTCCATCAACATAGACTGAGCGCCGTTAAGGAGCATATGTGACTCAAAACCACCTCATACGACCGCCTTTTTGCCCCATATTTAACATTCCATATTTTTTTGTTTATTGAAACCTATTACAAAATTTGGTCTCAACCTAGAAACTTTTTCTTGAAACTTTTTTTTTCCATCAACGTAGACTGAGTGTTGTTAAGGAGCATATGTGACTCAAAACCACCTCATACGACCGCCTTCTTGCCCCATATTAAACATTCCATATTTTTTTGCTTATTGAAACCTACTACAAAAATTTCGTCCCAATCTGGAAACTTGTTTTTTAAACCTTGTTTTTTTTTTAGATAAGTAAACCTTGTTTTTTCCATCAATGTAGATTGAGTGCCGTTAAGGAGCATATGTGACTCAACACCACCTCATACGACCGCCTTTTTCCCCCATATTAAACATTCCATATTTTTTTGGTTATTGAATCCAAATACAAAAATTTCGTCCCAATCTGGAAACTTGTTTTTGAAACCTTTTTTTCCATCAACGTAGACTGAGTGTCGTTAAGGAGAATATGTGACTCAAAACCACCTCATACGACCGTCTTTTTGCCCAATATTTGGCATTTCATATTTTTTAGGTTATTGAAACCTACTACAAAAATTTCGTCTCAATCTGGAAACGTTTTTTTGAAACCTTTTTCTTCCATCAACGAGACTAGGTGCCGTTAAGGAGCATTAATAACTCAAAACCACCTCATACGATCGCCTTTTTGCCCCATATTTGGCATTCCATATTTTTTTGGTTATTGAAACCTACTACAAAAATTTCGTCTCAATCTGTAAACATTTTTGAAACCTTTTTTTTCCATCAACGTAGACTGGGTGCCGTTAAGGAGCATATGTGACTCAAAACCACCTCATCAACCGCCTTTTAGCCCCATATTTAACATTCCATATTTTTTTGGTTATTTAAACCTACTACAAAAATTTCGTCTTAATCTGGAAACGTTTTTTTGAATGTTTTTTTTCATCAACGTAGACTGGGTGCCGTTAAGGAGCATTAATGACTCAAAACCACCTCCTACGACCACCTTTTTGCCCTATATTAAACATTCCATATTTTTTTGGTTATTGAAACATACTACAAAAATTTCGTCCCAATCTGGAAACTTGTTTTTGAAACCTTTTTTTCCATCAACGTAGACGGAGTGCCGTTAAGGAACATATATGACTCAAAACCACCTCATACGACCGCCTTTTGCCCCATATTTGGCATTCCAGATTTTTTTGGTTATTGAAACCTACTACAAAAATTTGGTCCCAATCTGGAAACTTTTTTTGAAACCTTTTTTCCATCAACGTAGACTGAGTGCCGTTAAGGAGCATATGTGACTCAAAACCACCTCATATGACCGCCTTTTTCCCCCATATTAAACATTCCATATTTTTTAAGTTATTGAATCCTAATACAAAAATTTCCTCCCAATCTGGAAACTTGTTTTTGAAACCTTTTTTTCCATCAACGTAGACTTTGTGTCATTAAGGAGCATATGTGACTCAAAACCACCTCATACGACCGCCTTTTTGCCCCATATTTGGCGTTTCATATTTTTTTAGTTATTGAAACTTACTACAAAATTTTCGTCTCAATCTGGAAACGTTTTTTTGAAACCTTTTTATTCCATCAACGTAGACTGAGTGTTGTTAAGGAGCATTAATGACTCAAAACCACCTCATACGATCGCCTTTTTGCCCCACATTTTGCATTCCATATTTTTTTTGTTATTGAAACCTACTACAAAAATTTCGTCTCAATCTGTAAACATTTTTGAAACCTTTTTTTTCCATCAACGTAGACTGGGTGCCGTTAAGGAGCATATGTGACTCAAAACCACCTCATCAACCGCCTTTTAGCCCCATATTTAACATTCCATATTTTTTTGGTTATTAAAACCTACTACAAAAATTTCGTCTCAATCTGGAAATGTTTTTTTGAAAGTTTTTTTTCATCAACGTAGCCTGGGTGCCGTTAAGGAGCATTAATGACTCAAAACCACCTCTAACGACCGCCTTTTTGCACCATATTAAAAATTCCATATTTTTATTGTTATTGAAACCTACTACAAAAATTTCGTCCCAATCTGGAAGCTTGTTTTTGAAACATTTTTTTTCCATCAACGTAGACTGAGTGCCGTTAAGGAACCTATATTACTCAAAACCACCTCATACGACCGCCTTTTGCCCCATATTTGGATTTCCATATTTTTTGGTTATTGAAACCTACTACAAAAATTTCGTTCCAATCTGGAAACGTTTTTTTGAAACCTTTTTTTTCCATCAACGTAGACTAGGTGCCGTTAAGGAGCATTAATAACTCAAAACCACCTCATACGATCGCCTTTTTTCCCCATATTTTGCATTCCATATTTTTTTGGTTATTGAAACCTACTACAAAAATTTCGTCTCAATCTGTAAACATTTTTGAAATCTTTTTTTTCCATCAACGTAGACTGGGTGCCGTTAAGGAGCATATGTGACTCAAAACCACCTCATCAACCGCCTTTTAGCCCCATATTTAACATTCCATATTTTTTTGGTTATTGAAACCTACTACAAAAATTTCGTCTCAATCTGGAAACGTTTTTTTGAAAGTTTTTTTTCATCAACGTAGACTGGGTGCCGTTAAGGAGCATTAATGACTCAAAACCACCTCAAACGACCTCCTTTTTGCACCATATTAAACATTCCATATTTTTTTGGTTATTGAAACCTACTACAAAAATTTCGTCCCAATCTGGAAACTTGTTTTTGAAACCTTTTTTTTCCATCAACGTAGACTGTTTGCCGTTAAGGAACATATATGACTCAAAACAACCTCATACGACCGCCTTTTGCCCCATATTTGGCTTTCCATATTTTTTTGGTTATTGAAACCTACTACAAAAATTTCGTTCCAATCTGGAAACTTTTTTTGAAACCTTTTTTTTCCATCAACGTAGACTAAGTGCCGTTAAGGAGCATTAATGACGCAAAACCACCTCATACGATCGCCTTTTTGCCCCATATTTGGCATTCCATATTTTTTTGGTAATTGAAACCTACTACAAAAATTTCGTCTCAATCTGTAAACATTTTTGAAACCTTTTTTTTCCATCAACGTAGACTGGGTGCCGTTAAGGAGCATGTGTGACTCAAAACCACCTCATCAACCGCCTTTTAGCCCCATATTTAACATTCCATATTTTTTTGGTTATTGAAACCTACTACAAAAATTTCGTCTGAATATGGAAACGTTTTTTTGAAAGTTTTTTTTCATCAACGTAGACTGGGTGCCGTTAAGGAGCATTAATGGCTCAAAACCACCTCATACGACCACCTTTTTGCCCCATATTAAACATTCCATATTTTTTTGGTTATTGAATCCTAATACAAAATTTTCCTCCCAATTTACAAACTTGTTATTGAAACCTTTTTTTTCCATCAACTTAGACTGAGTGTCGTTACGGAGCATATGTGACTCAAAACCACCTCATACGACCGCCTTTTTGCCCCATATTAAACATTCCATATTTTTTAGGTTATTGAAACCTACTACAAAAATTTCGTCCCAATCTGGAAACTTGTTTTTGAAACCTTTTTTTCCATCAACGTAGACTGAGTGCCGTTACGGAACATATATGACTAAAAACCACCTCATACGACCGCCTTTTGCCCCATATTTGGCATTCCATATTTTTTTGGTTATTGAAACCTACTACAAAAATTTCGTCCCAATCTGGAAACTTTTTTGAAACCTTTTTTTCCATAAACGTAGACTTAGTGCCGTCCAGGAGCATATGTGACTCAAAACCACCTCATCAACCGCCTTTTAGCCCCATATTTAACATTCCATGTTTTTTTGGTTATTGAAACCTACTACAAAAATTTCGTCTCAATCTGGAAACTTTTTTTTGAAACCTTTTTTTTCCATCAACGTAGACTAGGTGCCGTTAAGGAGCATTAATGACTCAAAACCACCTCATACGATCGCCTTTTTGCCCCATATTAAACATTCCATATTTTTTTGGTTATTGAATCCTAATACAAAAATTTCCTCCCAATCTACAAACTTGTTATTGAAACCTTTTTTTTCCATCAACTTAGACTGGGTGTCGTTAAGGAGCATATGTGACTCAAAACCACCTCATACGACCGCCTTTTTGCCCCATATTAAACATTCCATATTTTTTAGGTTATCGAAACCTACTACAAAAATTTCGTCCCAATCTGGAAACTTGTTTTTGAAACCTTTTTTTTCAATCAACGTAGACTGAGTGCCGTTACGGAACATATATGACTAAAAACCACCTCATACGACCGCCTTTTGCCCCATATTTGGCATTCCATATTTTTTTGGTTATTGAAACCTACTACAAAAATTTCGTCCCAATCTGGAAACTTTTTTGAAACCTTTTTTTCCATAAACGTAGAGTTAGTGCCGTCCAGGAGCATATGTGACTGAAAACCACCTCATCAACCGCCTTTTAGCCCCATATTTAACATTCCATGTTTTTTTGGTTATTGAAACCTACTACAAAAATTTCGTCTCAATCTGGAAACGTTTTTTTGAAACCTTTTTTTCCATCAACGTAGACTATGTGCCGTTAAGGAGCATTAATGACTCAAAACCACCTCATACGATCGCCTTTTTGCCCCATATTAAAAATTCCATATTTTTTTAGTTATTGAATCCTAATACAATAATTTCCTCCCAATCTACAAACTTGTTATTGAAACCTTTTTTTTCCATCAACGTAGACTGAGTGTCGTTAAGGAGCATATGTGACTCAAAACCACCTCATACGACCGCCTTTTTGCCCCATATTAAACATTCCATATTTTTTAGGTTATTGAAACCTACTACAAAAATTTCGTCCCAATCTGGAAACTTGTTTTTGAAACCTTTTTTTTCCATCAACGTAGACTGAGTGCCGTTACGGAACATATATGACTAAAAACCACCTCATACGACCGCCTTTTGCCCCATATTTGGCATTCCATATTTTTTTGGTTATTGAAACCTACTACAAAATTTCGTCCCAATCTGGAAACTTTTTTTGAAACCTTTTTTTCCATAAACGTAGACTTAGTGCCGTCCAGGAGCATATGTGACTCAAAACCACCTCATCAACCGCCTTTTAGCCCCATATTTAACATTCCATATTTTTTTGGTTATTGAAACCTACTACAAAAATTTCGTCTCAATCTGGAAACGTTTTTTTGAAACCTTTTTTTTCCATCAACGTAGACTAGGTGCCGTTAAGGAGCATTAATGACTCAAAACCACCTCATACGATCGCCTTTTTGCCCCATATTAAACATTCCATATTTTTTTGGTTATTGAATCCTAATACAAAAATTTCCTCCCAATCTACAAACTTGTTATTGAAACCTTTTTTTTCCATCAACTTTAGACTGAGTGTCGTTAAGGAGCATATGTGACTCAAAACCACCTCATACGACCGCCTTTTTGCCCCATATTAAGCATTCCATATTTTTTAGGTTATTGAAACCTGCTACAAAAATTTCGTCCCAATCTGGAAACTTGTTTTTGAAACCTTTTTTTTCCATCAACGTAGACTGAGTGCCGTTACGGAACATATATGACTAAAAACCACCTCATACGACCGCCTTTTGCCCCATATTTGGCATTCCATATTTTTTTGGTTATTGAAACCTACTACAAAAATTTCGTCCCAATCTGGAAACTTTTTTTGAAACCTTTTTTTCCATAAACGTAGAGTTAGTGCCGTCCAGGAGCATATGTGACTCAAAACCACCTCATCAACCGCCTTTTAGCCCCATATTTAACATTCCATATTTTTTTGGTTATTGAAACCTACTACAAAAATTTCGTCTCAATCTGGAAACGTTTTTTTGAAACATTTTTTTTCCATCAACGTAGACTAGGTGCCGTTAAGGAGCATTAATGACTCAAAACCACCTCATACGATCGCCTTTTTGCCCCATATTAAAAATTCCATATTTTTTTAGTTATTGAATCCTGATACAAAAATTTCCTCCCAATCTACAAACTTGTTATTGAATCCTTTTTTTCCATCAACGTAGACTGAGTGTCGTTAAGGAGCATATGTGACTCAAAACCACCTCATACGACCGCCTTTTTGCCCCATATTAAACATTCCATATTTTTTGGGTTATTGAAACCTACTACAAAAATTTCGTCCCAATCTGGAAACTTGTTTTTGAAACCTTTTTTTTCCATCAACGTAGACTGAGTGCTGTTAAGGAACATATATGACTAAAAACCACCTCATACGACCGCCTTTTGCCCCATATTTGGCATTCCATATTTTTTTGGTTATTGAAACCTACTACAAAAATTTCGTCCCAATCTGGAAACTTTTTTTGAAACCTTTTTTTCCATCAACGTAGACTTAGTGCCGTTAAGGAGCATATGTGACTCAAAACCACCTCATCAACCGCCTTTTAGCCTCATATTTAACATTCCATATTTTTTTGGTTATTGAAACCTACTACAAAAATTTCGTCCCAATCTGGAAACTTGTTTTTCAAACCTTTTTTTTCCATCAACGTAGACTGAGTGCTGTTAAGGAGCATATGTGACTCAAAACCACCTCGTACGACCGCCTTTTTCCCCCATATTAAACATTCCATATTTTTTTGGTTATTGAATCATAATAGAAAATTTTCGTCCCAATCTGGAAACTTGTTTTTGAAACCTTTTTTTTCCATCAACGTAGACTGAGTGTTGTTAAGGAACATATATGACTCAAAACCACCTCATACGACCGCCTTTTGGCCCATATTTGGCATTCCATATTTTTTTGGTTATTGAAACCTACTACAAAAATTTCGTCCCATTCTGGAAACTTTTTTTGAAACCTTTTTTTTCCATCAACGTAGACTGAGTGCCGTTAAGGAGCATATGTTACTCAAAACCACCTCATACGACCGCCTTTTTGCCCCATATTAAACATTCCATATTTTTTAGGTTATTGAAACCTACTACAAAATTTTCGTCCCAATCTGGAAACTTGTTTTTGAAACCTTTTTTTCTATCAACGTAGACTGAGTGCCGTTAAGGAACATATATGACTAAAAACCACCTCATACGACAGCCTTTTGCCCCATATTTGACATTCCATATTTTTTTGGTTATTGAAACCTACTACAAAAATTTCGTCCCAATCTGGAAACTTTTTTTGAAACCTTTTTTTTCCATCAACATAGACTTAGTGCCGTTAAGGAGCATATGTGACTCAAAACCACCTCATATACCGCCTTTTAGCCCCATATTTAACATTCCATATTTTTTTGGTTATTGAAACCTACTACAAAAATTTCGTCCCAATCTGGAAACTTGTTTTTCAAACCTTTTTTTTCCATCAACGTAGACTGAGTGCCGTTAAGGAGCATATGTGACTCAAAACCACCTCATACGACCGCCTTTTTCCCCCATATTAAACATTCCATATTTTTTTGGTTATTGAATCCTAATAGAAAATTTTCGTCCCAATCTGGAAACTTGTTTTTGAAACCTTTTTTTTCCATCAACGTAGACTGAGTGTTGTTAAGGAACATATATGACTCAAAACCACCTCATACGACCGCCTTTTGGCCCATATTTGGCATTCCATATTTTTTTGATTATTGAAACCTACTACCAAAATTGCGTCCCAATCTGGAAACTTTTTTTGAAACCTTTTTTTTCCATCAACGTAGACTTAGTGCCGTTAAGGAGCATATGTGACTCAAAACCACCTCATACTACCGCCTTCTTGCCCCATATTAAACATTCCATATTTTTTTGGTTATTGAAACCTACTACAAAAATTTTGTCCCAATCTGGAAATTTGTTTTTCAAACCTTTTTTTTCCATCAACGTAGATTGAGTGCTGTTAAGGAGCATATGTGACTCAAAATCACCTAATACGACTGCCTTTTTCCCCCATATTAAACATTCCATATTTTTTTGGTTATTCAAAACCTACTACAAAAATTTCGTCTCAATCTGGAAACGTTTTTTTGAAACCTTTTTTTTCCATCAACGTAGACTAGGTGCCGTTAAGGAGCATTTATGACTCAAAACCACCTCATACGATCGCCTTTTTGCCCCATATTAAACATTCCATATTTTTTTGGTTATTGAATCCTAAAACAAAAATTTCCTCCCAATCTACAAACTTGTTTTTGAAACCTTTTTTTTCCATCAACGTAGACTGAGTGTCGTTAAGGAGCATATGTGACTCAAAACCACCTCATACGACCGCCTTTTTGCCCCATATTAAACATTCCATATTTTTTAGGTTATTGAAACCTACTACAAAAATTTCGTCCCAATCTGGAAACTTGTTTTCGAAACCTTTTTTTTCCATCAACGTAGACTGAGTGCCGTTACGGAACATATATGACTAAAAACCACCTCGTACGACCGCCTTTTGCCCCATATTTGGCATTCCATATTTTTTTGGTTATTGAAACCTACTACAAAATTTCGTCCCAATCTGGAAACTTTTTTTGAAACCTTTTTTTCCATAAACGTAGACTTAGTGCCGTCCAGGAGCATATGTGACTCAAAACCACCTCATCAACCGCCTTTTAGCCCCATATTTAACGTTCCATATTTTTTTGGTTATTGAAACCTACTACAAAAATTTCGTCCCAATCTGGAAACTTGTTTTTCAAACCTTTTTTCCATCAACGTAGACTGAGTGCCGTTAAGGAGCATATGTGACTAGAAACCACCTCTTACGACCGCCTTTTTCCCCCATATTAAACATTCCATATTTTTTTGGTTATTGAATCCTAATAGAAAATTTTCGTCCCAATCTGGAAACTTGTTTTTGAAACCTTTTTTTTCCATCAACGTAGACTGAGTGTTGTTAAGGAACATATATGACTCAAAACCACCTCATACGACCGCCTTTTGCCCCATATTTGGCATTCCATATTTTTTTGGTTATTGAAACCTACTACAAAAATTTCGTCCCAATCTGGAAACTTTTTTTGAAACCTTTTTTTTCCATCAACGTAGACTTTGTGCCCGTTAAGGAGCATATGTGACTCAAAACCACCTCATACTACCGCCTTCTTGCCCCATATTAAACATTCCATATTTTTTTGGTTATTGAAACCTACTACAAAAATTTTGTCCCAATCTGGAAATTTGTTTTTCAAACCTTTTTTTTCCATCAACGTAGATTGAGTGCCGTTAAGGAGCATATGTGACTCAAAACCACCTAATACGACTGCCTTTTTCCCCCATATAAAACATTCTATATTTTTTTGGTTATTGAAACCTACTACAAAAATTTAGTCTCAATCTGGAAACGTTTTTTATAAACCTTTTTTTCCATCAACGTAGACTAGGTGCCGTTAAGGAGCATTAATGACTCAAAACCACCTCATACGATCGCCTTTTTGCCCCATATTAAACATTCCATATTTTTTTGGTTATTGAATCCTAATACAAAAATTTCCTCCCAATCTACAAACTTGTTTTTGAAACTTTTTTTTTCCATCAACGTAGACTGAGTGTCGTTAAGGAGCATATGTGACTCAAAACCACCTCATACGACCGCCTTTTTGCCCCAAATTAAACATTCCATATTTTTTAGGTTATTGAAACCTACTACAAAATTTTCGTCCCAATCTGAAAACTTGTTTTTGAAACCTTTTTTTTCTATCAACGTAGACTGAGTGCCGTTAAGGAACATATATGACTAAAAACCACCTCATACGACCGCCTTTTGCCCCATATTTGGCATTCCATATTTTTTTGGTTATTGAAACCTACTACAAAAATTTCGTCCCAGTCTGGAAACTTTTTTTGAAACCTTTTTTTCCATCAACATAGACTTAATGCCGTTAAGGAGCATATGTGACTCAAAACCACCTCATCAACCGCCTTTTAGCCCCATATTTAACATTCCATATTTTTTTGGTTATTGAAACCTACTACAAAAATTTCGTCCCAATCTGGAAACTTGTTTTTCAAACCTTTTTTTCCATCAACGTAGACTGAGTGCCGTTAAGGAGCATATGTGACTCAAAACCACCTCATACGACCGCCTTTTTCCCCCTTATTAAACATTCCATATTTTTTTGGTTATTGAATCCTAATAGAAAATTTTCGTCCCAATCTGGAAACTTGTTTTTGAAACCTTTTTTTCCATCAACGTAGACTGAGTGTTGTTAAGGAACATATATGACTCAAAACCACCTCATACGACCGCCTTTTGCCCCATATTTGGCATTCCAGATTTTTTGGTTATTGAAACCTACTACAAAAATTTCGTCCCAATCTGGAAACTTTTTTGAAACCTTTTTTTTCCATCAACGTAGACTTAGTGCCGTTAAGGAGCATATGTGACTCAAAACCACCTCATACGACCGCCTTTTTCCCCCATATTAAACATTCCATATTTTTTTGGTTATTGAATCCTAATAGAAAATTTTCGTCCTAATCTGGAAACTTGTTTTTGAAATCTTTTTTCCATCAACGTAGACTGAGTGTTGTTAAGGAACATATATGACTCAAAACCACCTCATACGACCGCCTTTTGCCCCATATTTGGCATTCCATATTTTTTTGGTTATTGAAACCTATTACAAAAATTTCGTCCCAATCTGGAAAAAAATTTTGAAAACTTTTTTTCCATCAACGTAGACTTAGTGCCGTTAAGGAGCATATGTGACTCAAAACCTCCTCATACGACCACCTTTTTCCCCCATATTAAACATTCCATATTTTTTTGGTTATTGAATCCTAATAGAAAATTTTCGTCCCAATCTGGAAACTTGTTTTTGAAACCTTTTTTTTCCATCAACGTAGACTGAGTGTTGTTAAGGAACATATATGACTCAAAACAACCTCATACGACCGCCTTTTGCCCCATATTTGGCATTCCATATTTTTTTAGTTATTGAAACCTACTACAAAAATTTCGTCCCAATCTGGAAACTTTTGTTGAAACCTTTTTTTCCATCAACGTAGACTTAGTGCCGTTAAGGAGCATATGTGACTCAAAACCACCTCATCAACCGCCTTTTAGCCCCATATTTAACATTCCATATTTTTTTGGTCATTGAAACCTACTACAAAAATTTCGTCCCAATCTGGAAACTTGTTTTTCAAACCTTTTTTTTCCATCAACGTAGATTGAGTGCCGTTAAGGAGCATATGTGACTCAAAACCACCTCATACGACCGCCTTTTTCCCCCATATTAAACATTCCATATTTTTTTGGTTAATTAAACCTACTACAAAAATTTTGTCCCAATCTGGAAATTTGTTTTTCAAACCTTTTTTTTCCATCAACGTAGATTGAGTGCCGTTAAGGAGCATATGTGACTCAAAACCACCTAATACGACTGCCTTTTTCCCCCATATTAAACATTCCATATTTTTTTGGTTATTGAAACCTACTACAAATATTTCGTCTCAATCTGGAAACCTTTTTTTGAAACCTTTTTTTTCCATCAACGTAGACTAGGTGCCGTTAAGGAGCATTAATGACTCAAAACCACCTCATACGATCGCCTTTTTGCCCCATATTAAACATTCCATATTTTTTTGGTTATTGAATCCTAATACAAAAATTCCCTCCCAATCAACAAACTTGTTTTTGAAACCTTTTTTTTCCATCAACGTAGACTGAGTGTCGTTAAGGAGCATATGTGACTCAAAACCACCTCATACGACCGCCTTTTTGCCCCATATTAAACATTCCATATTTTTTAGGTTATTGAAACCTACTACAAAAATTTCGTCCCAATCTGGAAACTTGTTTTTGAAACCTTTTTTTTCCATCAACGTAGACTGAGTGCCGTTAAGGAACATATATGACTAAAAACCACCTCATACGACCGCCTTTTGCCCCATATTTGGCATTCTATATTTTTTTGGTTATTGAAACCTACTACAAATATTTCGTCCCAATCTGGAAACTTTTTTTGAAACCTTTTTTTCCATCAACGTAGACTTAGTGCCGTTAAGGAGCATATGTGACTCAAAACCACCTCATCAACCGCCTTTTAGCCCCATATTTAACATTCCATATTTTTTTGGTTATTGAAACCTACTACAAAAATTTCGTCCCAATCTGGAAATTTGTTTTTCAAACCTTTTTTTCCATCAACGTAGACTGAGTGCCGTTAAGGAGCATATGTGACTCAAAACCACCTCATACGACCGCCTTTTCCCCCATATTAAACATTCCATATTTTTTTGGTTATTGAATCCTAATAGAAAATTTTCGTCCCAATCTGGAAACTTGTTTTTGAAACCTTTTTTTCCATCAACGTAGACTGAGTGTCGTTAAGGAGCATATGTGACTCAAAACCACCTCATACGACCGCCTTTTTGCCCCATATTAAACATTCCATATTTTTTAGGTAATTGAAACCTACTACAAAAATTTCGTCCCAATCTGGAAACTTGTTTTTGAAACCTTTATTTTCCATCAACGTAGACTGAGTGCCGTTAAGGAACATATATGACTCAAAACCACCTCATACGACCGCCTTTTGCCCCATATTTGGCATTCCATATTTTTTTGGTTATTCAAACCTATTACAAAAATTTCGTCCCAATCTGGTAACTTTTTTTGAAACCTTTTTTTCCATCAACGTAGACTTAGTGCCGTTAAGGAGCATATGTGTCTCAAAACCACCTCATCAACCGCCTTTTAGCCCCATATTTAACATTCCATATTTTTTTGGTTATTGAAACCTACTACAAAAATTTCGTCCCAATCTGGAAACTTGTTTTTCAAACCTTTTTTTTCCATCAACGTAGACTGTGTGCCGTTAAGGAGCATATGTAACTCAAAACCACCTCATACGACCGCCTTTTTCCCCCATATTAAACATTCCATATTTTTTTGGTTATTGAATCCTAATAGAAAATTTTCGTCCCAATCTGGAAACTTGTTTTTGAAACCTTTTTTTCCATCAACGTAGACTGAGTGTTGTTAAGGAACATATATGACTCAAAACCACCTCATACGACCGCCTTTTGGCCCATATTTGGCATTCCATATTTTTTTGGTTATTGAAACCTACTACAAAAATTTCGTCCCAATCTGGAAACTTTTTTGAAAACTTTTTTTCCATCAACGTAGACTTAGTGCCGTTAAGGAGCATATGTGACTCAAAACCACCTCATACGACCGCCTTTTTCCCCCATATTAAACATTCCATATTTTTTTGGTTATTGAATCCTAATAGAAAATTTTCGTCCCAATCTGGAAACTTGTTTTTGAAACCTTTTTTCCATCAACGTAGACTGAGTGTTGTTACGGAACATATATGACTCAAAACCACCTCTTACGACCGCCTTTTGCCCCATATTTGGCATTCCATATTTTTTTGGTTATCGAAACCTACTACAAAAATTTCGTCCCAATCTGGAAAATTTTTTTGAAACCTTTTTTTCCATCAACGTAGACTTAGTGCCGTTAAGGAGCATATGTGACTCAAAACCACCTCATACGACCGCCTTTTTCCCCCATATTAAAAATTCCATATTTTTTTGGTTATTGAATCCTAATAGAAAATTTTCGTCCCAATCTGGAAACATGTTTTTGAAACCTTTTTTTTCCATCAACGTAGACTGAGTGTTGTTAAGGAACATATATGACTCAAAACCACCTCATACGACCGCCTTTTGGCCCATATTTGGCATTCCATATTATTTTGGTTATTGAAACCTCCTACAAAAATTTCGTCCCAATCTGGAAACTTTTTTTGAAACCTTTTTTTCCATCAACGTAGACTTAGTGCCGTTAAGGAGCATATGTGACTCAAAACCACCTCATACGACCGCCTTTTTCCCCCATATTAAACATTCCATATTTATTTGGTTATTGAATCCTAATAGAAAATTTTCGTCCCAATCTGGAAACATGTTTTTGAAACCTTTTTTTCCATCAACGTAGACTTAGTGCCGTTAAGGAGCATATGTGACTCAAAACCACCTCATACGACCGCCTTTTCCCCCATATTAAAAATTCCATATTTTTTTGGTTATTGAATCCTAATAGAAAATTTTCGTCCCAATCTGGAAACTTGTTTTTGAAACCTTTTTTTCCATCAACGTAGACTGAGTGTTGTTAAGGAACATATATGACTCAAAACCACCTCATACGACCGCCTTTTGGCCCATATTTGGCATTCCATATTATTTTGGTTATTGAAACCTCCTACAAAAATTTCGTCCCAATCTGGAAACTTTTTTTGAAACCTTTTTTCCATCAACGTAGACTTAGTGCCGTTAAGGAGCATATGTGACTCAAAACCACCTCATACGACCGCCTTTTTCCCCCATATTAAACATTCCATATTTATTTGGTTATTGAATCCTAATAGAAAATTTTCGTCCCAATCTGGAAACATGTTTTTGAAACCTTTTTTTCCATCAACGTAGACTGAGTGTTGTTAAGGAACATATATGACTCAAAACCACCTCATACGACCGCCTTTTGCCCCATATTTGGCATTCCATATTTTTTTGGTTATTGAAACCTACTACAAAAATTTCGTCCCGATCTGGAAAATTTTTTGAAACCTTTTTTTCCATCAACGTAGACTTAGTGCTGTTAAGGAGCATATGTGACTCAAAACCACCTCATACGACCGCCTTTTTCCCCCATATTAAACATTCCATATTTTTTTGGTTATTGAATCCTAATAGAAAATTTTCGTCCCAATCTGGAAACTTGTTTTTGAAACCTTTTTTTTCCATCAACGTAGACTGAGTGTTGTTAAGGAACATATATGACTCAACACCACCTCATACGACCGCCTTTTGGCCCATATTTGGCATTCCATATTTTTTTGGTTATTGAAACCTACAACAAAAATTTCGTCCCAATCTGGAAACTTTTTTTGAAACCTTTTTTTTCCATCAACGTAGACTTTGTGCCCGTTAAGGAGCATATGTGACTCAAAACCACCTCATACTACCGCCTTCTTGCCCCATATTAAACATTCCATATTTTTTTGGTTATTGAAACCTACTACAAAAATTTTGTCCCAATCTGGAAATTTGTTTTTCAAACCTTTTTTTTCCATCAACGTAGATTGAGTGCCGTTAAGGAGCATATGTGACTCAAAACCACCTAATACGACTGCCTTTTTCCCCCATATTAAACATTCCATATTTTTTTGGTTATTGAAACCTACTACAAAAATTTCGTCTCAATCTGGAAACGTTTTTTTGAAACCTTTTTTTTCCATCAACGTAGACTAGGTGCCGTTAAGGAGCATTAATGACTCAAAACCACCTCATACGATCGCCTTTTTGCCCCATATTAAACATTCCATATTTTTTTGGTTATTGAATCCTAATACAAAAATTTCCTCCCAATCTACATACTTGATTTTGAAACCTTTTTTTTCCATCAACGTAGACTGAGTGTCGTTAAGGAGCATATGTGACTCAAAACCACCTCATACGACCGCCTTTTTGCCCCATATTAAACATTCCATATTTTTTAGGTTATTGAAACTTACTACAAAAATTTCGTCCCAATCTGGAAACTTGTTTTTGAAACCTTTTTTTTCCATCAACGTAGACTGAGTGCTGTTAACGAACATATATGACTAAAAACCACCTCATACGACCGCCTTTTGCCCCATATTTGGCATTCCATATTTTTTTGGTTATTCAAACATACTACAAAAATTTCGTCCTAATCTGGTAACTTTTTTTGAAACCTTTTTTTTCATCAACGTAGACTTAGTGCCGTTAAGGAGCATATGTGTCTCAAAACCACCTCATCAACCGCCTTTTAGCCCCATATTTAACATTCCATATTTTTTTGGTTATTGAAACCTACTACAAAAATTTCGTCCCAATCTGGAAACTTGTTTTTCAAACCTTTTTTTTCCATCAACGTAGACTGAGTGCCGTTAAGGAGCATATGTAACTCAAAACCACCTCATACGACCGCCTTTTTCCCCCATATTAAACATTCCATATTTTTTTGGTTATTGAATCCTAATAGAAAATTTTCGTCCCAATCTGGAAACTTGTTTTTGAAACCTTTTTTTTCCATCAACGTAGACTGAGTGTTGTTAAGGAACATATATGACTCAAAACCACCTCATACGACCGCCTTTTGGCCCATATTTGGCATTCCATATTTTTTTTGGTTATTGAAACCTACTACAAAAATTTCGTCCCAATCTGGAAACTTTTTTGAAACCTTTTTTTCCATCAACGTAGACTGAGTGCCGTTAAGGAGCATATGTGACTCAAAACCACCTCATACGACCGCCTTTTTCCCCCATATTAAACATTCCATATTTTTTTGGTTATTGAATCCTAATAGAAAATTATCGTCTCAATCTGGAAACTTGTTTTTGAAACCTTTTTTTTCCATCAACGTAGACTGAGTGTTGTTAAGGAACATATATGACTCAAAACCACCTCATACGACCGCCTTTTTCCCCATATTTGGCATTCCATATTTTTTTGGTTATTGAAACCTACTACAAAAATTTCGTCCCAATCTGGAAACTTTTTTTGAAACCTTTTTTTTCCATCAACGTAGACTTAGTGCCGTTAAGGAGCATATGTGACTCAAAACCACCTCATACTACCGCCTTCTTGCCCCATATTAAACATTCCATATTTTTTTGGTTATTGAAACCTACTACAAAAATTTTGTCCCAATCTGGAAATTTGTTTTTCAAACCTTTTTTTTCCATCAACGTAGATTGAGTGCCGTTAAGGAGAATATGTGACTCAAAACCACCTAATACGACTGCCTTTTTCCCCCATATTAAACATTCCATATTTTTTTGGTTATTGAAACCTACTACAAAAATTTCGTCTCAATCTGGAAACGTTTTTTTGAAACCTTTTTTTTCCATCAACGTAGACTAGGTGCCGTTAAGGAGCATTAATGACTCAAAACCACCTCATACGATCGCCTTTTTGCCCCATATTAAACATTCCATATTTTTTTGGTTATTGAATCGTAATAGAAAATTTTCGTCCCAATCTGCAAACTTGTTTTTGAAACCTTTTTTTTCCATCAACGTAGACTGAGTGTTGTTAAGGAACATATATGACTCAAAACCACATCATACGACCGCCTTTTGGCCCATATTTGGCATTCCATATTTTTTTGGTTATTGAAACCTACTACAAAAATTTCGTCCCAATCTGGAAACTTTTTTTGAAACCTTTTTTTTCCATCAACGTAGACTTAGTGCCGTTAAGGAGCATATGTGACTCAAAACCACCTCATACGACCGCCTTTTTCCCCCATATTAAACATTCCATATTTTTTTGGTTATTGAATCCTAATAGAAAATTTTCGTCCCAATCTGGAAACTTGTTTTTGAAACCTTTTTTCCATCAACGTAGACCGAGTGTTGTTAAGGAACATATATGACTCAAAACCACCTCATACGACCGCCTTTTGCCCCATATTTTGCATTCCATATTTTTTTGGTTATTGAAACCTACTACAAAAATTTCGTCCCAATCTCGAAAATTTTTTTTGAAACCTTTTTTTCCATCAACGTAGACTTAGTGCCGTTAAGGATCATATGTGACTCAAAACCACCTCATACGACCGCCTTTTTCCCCCATATTAAACATTCCATATTTTTTTGGTTATTGAATCCTAATAGAAAATTTTCGTCCCAATCTGGAAACTTGTTTTTGAAACCTTTTTTTTCCATCAACGTAGACTGAGTGTTGTTAAGGAACATATATGACTCAAAACCACCTCATACAACCGCCTTTTGCCCAATATTTGGCATTCCATATTTTTTTGGTTATTGAAACCTACTACAAAAATTTTGTCCCAATCTGGAAATTTGTTTTTCAAACCTTTTTTTCCATCAACGTAGATTGAGTGCCGTTAAGGAGCATATGTGACTCAAAACCACCTAATACGACTGCCTTTTTCCCCCATATTAAACATTCCATATTTTTTTGGTTATTGAAACCTACTACAAAAATTTCGTCTCAATCTGGAAACGTTTTTTTGAAACCTTTTTTTCCATCAACGTAGACTAGGTGCCGTTAAGGAGCATTAATGACTCAAAACCACCTCATACGATCGCCTTTTTGCCCCATATTAAACATTCCATATTTTTTTGGTTATTGAATCCTAATACAAAAATTTCCTCCCAATCTACATACTTGATTTTGAAACCTTTTTTTTCCATCAACGTAGACTGAGTGTCGTTAAGGAGCATATGTGACTCAAAACCACCTCATACGACCGCCTTTTTGCCCCATATTAAACATTCCATATTTTTTAGGTTATTGAAACTTACTACAAAAATTTCGTCCCAATCTGGAAACTTGTTTTTGAAACCTTTTTTTCCATCAACGTAGACTGAGTGCTGTTAACGAACATATATGACTAAAAACCACCTCATACGACCGCCTTTTGCCCCATATTTGGCATTCCATATTTTTTTGGTTATTCAAACATACTACAAAAATTTCGTCCTAATCTGGTAACTTTTTTGAAACCTTTTTTTCATCAACGTAGACTTAGTGCCGTTAAGGAGCATATGTGTCTCAAAACCACCTCATCAACCGCCTTTTAGCCCCATATTTAACATTCCATATTTTTTTGGTTATTGAAACCTACTACAAAAATTTCGTCCCAATCTGGAAACTTGTTTTTCAAACCTTTTTTTCCATCAACGTAGACTGAGTGCCGTTAAGGAGCATATGTAACTCAAAACCACCTCATACGACCGCCTTTTTCCCCCATATTAAACATTCCATATTTTTTTGGTTATTGAATCCTAATAGAAAATTTTCGTCCCAATCTGGAAACTTGTTTTTGAAACCTTTTTTTCCATCAACGTAGACTGAGTGTTGTTAAGGAACATATATGACTCAAAACCACCTCATACGACCGCCTTTTGGCCCATATTTGGCATTCCATATTTTTTTTGGTTATTGAAACCTACTACAAAAATTTCGTCCCAATCTGGAAACTTTTTTTGAAACCTTTTTTTCCATCAACGTAGACTGAGTGCCGTTAAGGAGCATATGTGACTCAAAACCACCTCATACGACCGCCTTTTTCCCCCATATTAAACATTCCATATTTTTTTGGTTATTGAATCCTAATAGAAAATTATCGTCTCAATCTGGAAACTTGTTTTTGAAACCTTTTTTTTCCATCAACGTAGACTGAGTGTTGTTAAGGAACATATATGACTCAAAACCACCTCATACGACCGCCTTTTTCCCCATATTTGGCATTCCATATTTTTTTGGTTATTGAAACCTACTACAAAAATTTCGTCCCAATCTGGAAACTTTTTTTGAAACCTTTTTTTCCATCAACGTAGACTTAGTGCCGTTAAGGAGCATATGTGACTCAAAACCACCTCATACTACCGCCTTCTTGCCCCATATTAAACATTCCATATTTTTTTGGTTATTGAAACCTACTACAAAAATTTTGTCCCAATCTGGAAATTTGTTTTTCAAACCTTTTTTTTCCATCAACGTAGATTGAGTGCCGTTAAGGAGAATATGTGACTCAAAACCACCTAATACGACTGCCTTTTTCCCCCATATTAAACATTCCATATTTTTTTGGTTATTGAAACCTACTACAAAAATTTCGTCTCAATCTGGAAACGTTTTTTTGAAACCTTTTTTTTCCATCAACGTAGACTAGGTGCCGTTAAGGAGCATTAATGACTCAAAACCACCTCATACGATCGCCTTTTTGCCCCATATTAAACATTCCATATTTTTTTGGTTATTGAATCGTAATAGAAAATTTTCGTCCCAATCTGCAAACTTGTTTTTGAAACCTTTTTTTTCCATCAACGTAGACTGAGTGTTGTTAAGGAACATATATGACTCAAAACCACATCATACGACCGCCTTTTGGCCCATATTTGGCATTCCATATTTTTTTGGTTATTGAAACCTACTACAAAAATTTCGTCCCAATCTGGAAACTTTTTTGAAACCTTTTTTTCCATCAACGTAGACTTAGTGCCGTTAAGGAGCATATGTGACTCAAAACCACCTCATACGACCGCCTTTTTCCCCCATATTAAACATTCCATATTTTTTTGGTTATTGAATCCTAATAGAAAATTTTCGTCCCAATCTGGAAACTTGTTTTTGAAACCTTTTTTTCCATCAACGTAGACCGAGTGTTGTTAAGGAACATATATGACTCAAAACCACCTCATACGACCGCCTTTTGCCCCATATTTTGCATTCCATATTTTTTTGGTTATTGAAACCTACTACAAAAATTTCGTCCCAATCTCGAAAATTTTTTTTGAAACCTTTTTTTCCATCAACGTAGACTTAGTGCCGTTAAGGATCATATGTGACTCAAAACCACCTCATACGACCGCCTTTTTCCCCCATATTAAACATTCCATATTTTTTTGGTTATTGAATCCTAATAGAAAATTTTCGTCCCAATCTGGAAACTTGTTTTTGAAACCTTTTTTTTCCATCAACGTAGACTGAGTGTTGTTAAGGAACATATATGACTCAAAACCACCTCATACGACCGCCTTTTGGCCCATATTTGGCATTCCATATTTTTTTGGTTATTGAAACCTACTACAAAAATTTCGTCCCAATCTGGAAACTTTTTTTGAAACCTTTTTTCCCATCAACGTAGACTTAGTGCCCGTTAAGGAGCATATGTGACTCAAAACCACCTCATACTACCGCCTTCTTGCCCCATATTAAACATTCCATATTTTTTTGGTTATTGAAACCTACTACAAAAATTTTGTCCCAATCTGGAAATTTGTTTTTCAAACCTTTTTTTTCCATCAACGTAGATTGAGTGCCGTTAAGGAGCATATGTGACTCAAAACCACCTAATACGACTGCCTTTTTCCCCCATATTAAACATTCCATATTTTTTTGGTTATTGAAACCTACTACAAAAATTTCATCTCAATCTGGAAACGTTTTTTTGAAACCTTTTTTTTCCATCAACGTAGACTAGGTGCCGTTAAGGAGCATTAATGACTCAAAACCACCTCATACGATCGCCTTTTTGCCCCATATTAAATATTCCATATTTTTTTGGTTATTGAATCCCAATAAAAAAATTTCCTCCCAATCTACAAACTTGTTTTTGAAACCTTTTTTTTCCATCAACGTAGACTGAGTGTCCTTAAGGAGCATATGTGACTCAAAACCACCTCATACAACCGCCTTTTTGCCCCATATTAAACATTCCATATTTTTTAGGTTATTGAAACCAACTACAAAAATTTCGTCCAAATCTGGAAACTTGTTTTTGAAACCTTTTTTTTCCATCAACGTAGACTGAGTGCCGTTAAGGAACATATATGACTAAAAACCACCTCATACGACCGCCTTTTGCCCCATATTTGGCATTCCATATTTTTTTGGCTATTGAAACCTACTACAAATATTTCGTCCCAATCTGGAAACTTTTTTTGAAACCTTTTTTTCCATCAACGTAGACTTAGTGCCGTTAAGGAGCATATGTTACTCAAAACCACCTCATCAACCGCCTTTTAGCCCCATATTTAACATTCCATATTTTTTTGGTTATTGAAACCTACTACAAAAATTTCGTCCCAATCTGGAAAATTGTTTTTCAAACCTTTTTTTCCATCAACGTAGACTGAGTGCCGTTAAGGAGCATATGTGACTCAAAACCACCTCATACGACCGCCTTTTTCCCCCATATTAAACATTCCATATTTTTTTGGTTATGGAATCCTAATAGAAAATTTTCGTCCCAATCTGACAACTTGTTTTTGAAACCTTTTTTTTCCATCAACGTAGACTGAGTGTTGTTAAGGAACATATATGACTCAAACCACCTCATACGACCGCCTTTTGGTCCATATTTGGCATTCCATATTTTTTTAGTTATTGAAACCTACTACAAAAATTTCGTCCCAATCTGGAAACTTTTTTTGAAACCTTTTTTTTCCATCAACGTAGACTTAGTGCCGTTAAGGAGCATATGTGACTCAAAACCACCTCATCAACCGCCTTTTAGCCCCATATTTAACATTCCATATTTATTTGGTTATTGAAACCTACTACAAAAATTTCGTCCCAATCTGGAAACTTGTTTTTCAAACCTTTTTTTTCCATCAACGTAGACTGAGTGCCGTTAAGGAGCATATGTGACTCAAAACCACCTCATACGACCGCCTTTTTCCCCCATATTAAACATTCCATATTTTTTTGGTTATGGAATCCTAATAGAAATTTTCGTCCCAATCTGGAAACTTGTTTTTGAAACCTTTTTTTTCCATCAACGTAGACTGAGTGTTGTTAAGGAACATATATGACTCAAAACCACCTCATACGACCGCCTTTTGCCCCATAATTGGCATTCCATATTTTTTTGGTTATTGAAACCTACTACAAAAATTTCGTCCCAATCTGGAAACTTTTTTTGAAACCTTTTTTTCCATCAACGTAGACTTAGTGCCGTTAAGGAGCATATGTGACTCAAAACCACCTCATACTACCGCCTTCTTTCCCCATATTAAACATTCCATATTTTTTTGGTTATTGAAACATACTACAAAAATTTTGTCCCAATCTGGAAATTTGTTTTTCAAACCTTTTTTTTCCATCAACGTAGATTGAGTGCCGTTAAGGAGCATATGTGACTCAAAACCACCTAATACGACCGCCTTTTTCCCCCATATTAAACATTCCATATTTTTTTGGTTATTGAAACCTACTACAAAAATTTCGTCTCAATCTGGAAACGTTTTTTTGAAACCTTTTTTTTCCATCAACGTAGACTAGGTGCCGTTAAGGAGCATTAATGACTCAAAACCACCTCATACGATCGCCTTTTTGCCCCATATTAAACATTCCATATTTTTTTGGTTATTGAATCCTAATACAAAAATTTCCTCCCAATCTACAAACTTGTTTTTGAAACCTTTTTTTTCCATCAACGTAGACTGAGTGTCCTTAAGGAGCATATGTGACTCAAAACCACCTCATACAAACGCCTTTTTGCCCCATATTAAACATTCCATATTTTTTAGGTTATTGAAACCAACTACAAAAATTTCGTCCCAATCTGGAAACTTGTTTTTGAAACCTTTTTTTCCATCAACGTAGACTGAGTGCCGTTAAGGAACATATATGACTAAAAACCACCTCATACGACCGCCTTTTGCCCCATATTTGGCATTCCATATTTTTTTGGTTATTGAAACCTACTACAAAAATTTCGTCCCAATCTGGAAACTTTTTTTGAAACCTTTTTTTCCATCAACGTAGACTTAGTGCCGTTAAGGAGCATATGTGACTCAAAACCACCTCATCAACCGCCTTTTAGCCCCATATTTAACATTCCATATTTTTTTTGTTATTGAAACCTACTACAAAAATTTCGTCCCAATCTGGAAACTTGTTTTTCAAACCTTTTTTTTCCATCAACGTAGACTGAGTGCCGTTAAGGAGCATATGTGACTCAAGACCACCTCATACGACCGCCTTTTTCCCCCATATTAAACATTCCATATTTTTTTGGTTATTGAATCCTAATAGAAAATTTTCGTCCCAATCTGGAATCTTATTTTTGAAACCTTTTTTTTCCATCAACGTAGACTGAGTGTTGTTAAGGAACATATATGACTCAAAACTACCTCATACGACCGCCTTTTGCCCCATATTTTGCATTCCATATTTTTTTGGTTATTGAAACCTACTACAAAAATTTCGTCCCAATCTGGAAACTTTTTTTGAAACCTTTTTTTTCCATCAACGTAGACTTAGTGCCGTTAAGGAGCATATGTGACTCGAAACCACCTCATCAACCGCCTTTTAGCCCCATATTTTACATTCCATATTTATTTGGTTATTGAAACCTACTACAAAAATTTCGTCCCAATCTGGAAACTTTTTTGAAACCTTTTTTTCCATCAACGTAGACTTAGTGCCGTTAAGGAGCATATGTGACTCAAAACCACCTAATACGACCGCCTTTTTCCCCCATATTAAACATTCCATATTTTTTTGGTTATTGAAACCTACTACAAAAATTTCGTCTCAATCTGGAAACGTTTTTTTGAAACCTTTTTTTTCCATCAACGTAGACTAGGTGCCGTTAAGGAGCATTAATTACTCAAAACCACCTCATATGATCGCCTTTTTGCCCCATATTAAACATTCCATATTTTTTTGGTTATTGAATCCTAATACAAAAATTTTCTCCCAATCTACAAACTTGTTTTTGAAACCTTTTTTTTCCATCAACGTAGACTGAGTGTTGTTAAGGAACATATATGACTCAACACCACCTCATACGACCGCCTTTTGGCCCATATTTGGCATTCCATATTTTTTTGGTTATTGAAACCTACAACAAAAATTTCGTCCCAATCTGGAAACTTTTTTTGAAACCTTTTTTTCCATCAACGTAGACTTTGTGCCCGTTAAGGAGCATATGTGACTCCAAACCACCTCATACTACCGCCTTCTTGCCCCATATTAAACATTCCATATTTTTTTGGTTATTGAAACCTACTACAAAAATTTTGTCCCAATCTGGAAATTTATTTTTCAAACCTTTTTTTTCCATCAACGTAGATTGAGTGCCGTTAAGGAGCATATGTGACTCAAAACCACCTCTTACGACCGCCTTTTTGCCCCATATTTGGCTTTCCATATTTTTTTGGTTATTGAAACCTACTATAAAAATTTCGTCTCAATCTGGAAACGTTTTTTTGAAACCTTTTTTTCCATCAACGTAGACTAGGTGCCGTTAAGGAGCATTAATGACTCAAAACCACCTCATACGATCGCCTTTTTGCCCCATATTAAACATTCCATATTTTTTTGGTTATTGAATCCTAATACAAAAATTTCCTCCCAATCTACATACTTGATTTTGAAACCTTTTTTTTCCATCAACGTAGACTGAGTGTCGTTAAGGAGCATATGTGACTCAAAACCACCTCATACGACCGCCTTTTTGCCCCATATTAAACATTCCATATTTTTTAGGTTATTGAAACCTACTACAAAAATTTCGTCCCAATCTGGAAACTTGTTTTTGAAACCTTTTTTTCCATCAACGTAGACTGAGTGCCGTTAACGAACATATATGACTAAAAACCACCTCATACGACCGCCTTTTGCCCCATATTTGGCATTCCATATTTTTTTGGTTATTCAAACATACTACAAAAATTTCGTCCCAATCTGGTAACTTTTTTTGAAACCTTTTTTTCCATCAACGTAGACTTAGTGCCGTTAAGGAGCATATGTGTCTCAAAACCACCTCATCAACCGCCTTTTAGCCCCATATTTAACATTCCATATTTTTTTGGTTATTGAAACCTACTACAAAAATTTCGTCCCAATCTGGAAACTTGTTTTTCAAACCTTTTTTTCCATCAACGTAGACTGAGTGCCGTTAAGGAGCATATGTAACTCAAAACCACCTCATACGACCGCCTTTTTCCCCCATATTAAACATTCCATATTTTTTTGGTTATTGAATCCTAATAGAAAATTTTCGTCCCAATCTGGAAACTTGTTTTTGAAACCTTTTTTTTCCATCAACGTAGACTGAGTGTTGTTAAGGAACATATATGACTCAAAACCACCTCATACGACCGCCTTTTGGCCCATATTTGGCATTCCATATTTTTTTTGGTTATTGAAACCTACTACAAAAATTTCGTCCCAATCTGGAAACTTTTTTTGAAACCTTTTTTTCCATCAACGTAGACTTAGTGCCCGTTAAGGAGCATATGTGACTCAAAACCACCACATACGACCGCCTTTTTCCCCCATATTAAACATTCCATATTTTTTTGGTTATTGAATCCTAATAGAAAATTTTCGTCCCAATCTGGAAACTTGTTTTTGAAACCTTTTTTTCCGTCAACGTAGACTGAGTGTTGTTAAGGAACATATATGACTCAAAACCACCTCATACGACCGCCTTTTGCCCCATATTTGGCATTCCCTATTTTTTTGGTTATTGAAACCTACTACAAAAATTTCGTCCCAATCTGGAAACTTCTTTTGAAACCTTTTTTTTCCATCAACGTAGAGTTAGTGCCGTTAAGGAGCATATGTGACTAAAAACCACCTCATCAACCGCCTTTTAGCCCCATATTTTACATTCCATATTTATTTGGTTATTGAAACCTACTACAAAAATTTTGTCCCAATCTGGAAACTTGTTTTTCAAACCTTTTTTCCATCAACGTAGACTTAGTGCCGTTAAGGAGCATATGTGACTCAAAACCACCACATACGACCGCCTTTTTCCCCCATATTAAACATTCCATATTTTTTTGGTTATTGAATCCTAATAGAAAATTTTCGTCCCAATCTGGAAACTTGTTTTTGAAACCTTTTTTTTCGATCAACGTAGACTGAGTGTTGTTAAGGAACATATATGACTCAAAACCACCTCATACGACCGCCTTTTGCCCCATATTTGGCATTCCATATTTTTTTGGTTATTGAAACCTACTACAAAAATTTTGTCCCAATCTGGAAATTTGTTTCTCAAACCTTTTTTTTCCATCAACGTAGATTGAGTGCTGTTAAGGAGCATATGTGACTCAAAACCACCTAATACGACCGCCTTTTTCCCCCATATTAAACATTCCATATTTTTTTGGTTATTGAAACCTACTACAAAAATTTAGTCTCAATCTGGAAACGTTTTTTTGAAACCTTTTTTTCCATCAACGTAGACTAGGTGCCGTTAAGGAGCATTAATGACTCAAAACCACCTCATACGATCGCCTTTTTGCCCCATATTAAACATTCCATTATTTTTTGGTTATTGAATCCTAATACAAAAATTTCCTCCCAATCTACAAACTTGTTTTTGAAACCTTTTTTTTCCATCAACGTAGACTGAGTGTCGTTAAGGAGCATATGTGTCTCAAAACCACCTCATACGACCGCCTTTTTGCCCCATATTAAACATTCCATATTTTTTAGGTTACTGAAACCAACTACAAAAATTTCGTCCCAATCTGGAAACTTGTTTTTGAAACCTTATTTTTCCATCAACGTAGACTGAGTGCCGTTAAGGAACATATATGACTAAAAACCACCTCATACGACCGCCTTTTGCCCCATATTTGGCATTCCATATTTTTTTGGTTATTGAAACCTACTACAAAATTTTCGTCCCGATCTGGAAACTTTTTGTAAACCTTTTTTCCATCAACGTAGACTTAGTGCCGTTAAGGAGCATATGTGACTCAAAACCACCTCATCAACCGCCTTTTAGCCCCATATTTAACATTCCATATTTTTTTAGTTATTGAAACCTACTACAAAAATTTCGTCCCAATCTGGAAACTTGTTTTTCAAACCTTTTTTTCCATCAACGTAGACTGAGTGCCGTTAAGGAGCATATGTGACTCAAGACCACCTCATACGACCGCCTTTTCCCCCATATTAAACATTCCATATTTTTTTGGTTATTGAATCCTAATAGAAAATTTTCGTCCCAATCTGGAATCTTGTTTTTGAAACCTTTTTTTTCCATCAACGTAGACTAATTGTTGTTAAGGAACATATATGACTCCAAACTACCTCATACGACCGCCTTTTGCCCCATATTTTGCATTCCATATTTTTTTGGTTATTGAAACCTACTACAAAAATTTCGTCCCAATCTGGAAACTTTTTTTGAAACCTTTTTTTTCCATCAACGTAGACTTAGTGCCGTTAAGGAGCATATGTGACTCGAAACCACCTCATCAACCGCCTTTTAGCCCCATATTTTACATTCCATATTTATTTGGTTATTGAAACCTACTACAAAAATTTCGTCCCAATCTGGAAACTTTTTTGAAACCTTTTTTTCCATCAACGTAGACTTAGTGCCGTTAAGGAGCATATGTGACTCAAAACCACCTCATACTACCGCCTTCTTTCCCCATATTAAACATTCCATATTTTTTTGGTTATTGAAACCTACTACAAAAATTTTGTCCCAATCTGGAAATTTGTTTTTCAAACCTTTTTTTTCCATCAACGTAGATTGAGTGCCGTTAAGGAGCATATGTGACTCAAAACCACCTAATACGACCGCCTTTTTCCCCCATATTAAACATTCCATATTTTTTTGGTTATTGAAACCTACTACAAAAATTTCGTCTCAATCTGGAAACGTTTTTTTGAAACCTTTTTTTCCATCAACGTAGACTAGGTGCCGTTAAGGAGCATTAATTACTCAAAACCACCTCATATGATCGCCTTTTTGCCCCATATTAAACATTCCATATTTTTTTGGTTATTGAATCCTAATACAAAAATTTCCTCCCAATCTACAAACTTGTTTTTGAAACCTTTTATTCCATCAACATAGACTGAGTGTCGTTAAGGAGCAAATGTGACTCAAAACCACCTCATACGACCGCCTTTTTGCCCCATATTAAACATTCCATATTTTTTAGGTTATTGAAACCAAGTACAAAAATTTCGTCCCAATCTGGAAACTTGTTTTTGAAACCTTTTTTTTCCATCAACGTAGACTGAGTGCCGTTAAGGAACATATATGACTAAAAACCACCTCATACGACCGCCTTTTGCCCCATATTTGGCATTCCATATTTTTTTGGTTATTGAAACCTACTACAAAAATTTCGTCCCAATCTGGAAACTTTTTTTGAAACCTTTTTTTTCCATCAACGTAGACTTAGTGCCGTTAAGGAGCATATGTGACTCAAAACAACCTTATCAACCGCCTTTTAGCCCCATATTTAACATTCCATATTTTTTTGGTTATTGAAACCTACTACAAAAATTTCGTCCCAATCTGGAAACTTGTTTTTCAAACCTTTTTTTTCCATCAACGTAGACTGAGTGCCGTTAAGGAGCATATGTGACTCAAAACCACCTCATACGACAGCCTTTTTCCCCCATATTAAACATTCCATATTTTTTTGGTTATGGAATCCTAATAAAAAATTTTCGTCCCAATATGGAAACTTGTTTTTGAAACCTTTTTTTTCCATCAACGTAGACTGAGTGTTGTTAAGGAACATATATGACTCAAAACCACCTCATACGACCGCCTTTTGGCCCATATTTGGCATTCCATATTTTTTTGGTTATTGAAACCTACTACAAAAATTTCGTCCCTATCTGGAAACTTTTTTTGAAACCTTTTTTTCCATCAACGTAGACTTAGTGCCGTTAAGGAGCATATGTGACTCAAAACCACCTCATACGACCGCCTTTTTCCCCCATATTAAACATTCCATATTTTTTTGGTTATTGAATCCTAATAGAAAATTTTCGTCCCAATCTGGAAACTTGTTTTTGAAACCTTTTTTTCCATCAACGTAGACTGAGTGTTGTTAAGGAACATATATGACTCAAAACCACCTCATACGACCGCCTTTTGCCCCATATTTGGCATTCCATATTTTTTTGGTTATAGAAACCTACTACAAAAATTTCGTCCCAATCTGGAAAAAATTTTTGAAACCTTTTTTCCATCAACGTAGACTTAGTGCCGTTAAGGAGCATATGTGACTCAAAACCACCACATACGACCGCCTTTTTCCCCCATATTAAACATTCCATATTTTTTTGGTTATTGAATCCTAATAGAAAATTTTCGTCCCAATCTGGAAACTTGTTTTTAAACCTTCTTTTTCCATCAACGTAGACTGAGTGTTGTTAAGGAACATATATGACTCAAAACCACCTCATACGACCGCCTTTTGCCCCATATTTGGCATTCCATATTTTTTTGGTTATTGAAACCTACTACAAAAATTTCTTCCCAATCTGGAAACTTTTTTTGAAACCTTTTTTTCCATCAACGTAGACTTAGTGCCGTTAAGGAGCATATGTGACTCAAAACCACCTCATACTACCGCCTTCTTTCCCCATATTAAACATTCCATATTTTTTTGGTTATTGAAACCTACTACAAAAATTTTGTCCCAATCTGGAAATTTGTTTTTCAAACCTTTTTTTTCCATCAACGTAGATTGAGTGCTGTTAAGGAGCATATGTGACTCAAAACCACCTAATACGACCGCCTTTTTCCCCCATATTAAACATTCCATATTTTTTTGGTTATTGAAACCTACTACAAAAATTTCGTCTCAATCTGGAAACGTTTTTTTGAAACCTTTTTTTCCATCAACGTAGACTAGGTGCCGTTAAGGAGCATTAATGACTCAAAACCACCTCATACGATCGCCTTTTTGCCCCATATTAAACATTCCATATTTTTTTGGTTATTGAATCCTAATACAAAAATTTCCTCCCAATCTACAAACTTGTTTTTGAAATCTTTTTTTTTTCATCAACGTAGACTGAGTGTCGTTAAGGAGCATATGTGTCTCAAAACCACCTCATACGACCGCCTTTTTGCCCCATATTAAACATTCCATATTTTTTAGGTTACTGAAACCAACTACAAAAATTTCGTCCCAATCTGGAAACTTGTTTTTGAAACCTTATTTTTCCGTCAACGTAGACTGAGTGCCGTTAAGGAACATATATGACTAAAAACCACCTCATACGACCGCCTTTTGCCCCATATTTGGCATTCCATATTTTTTTGGTTATTGAAACCTACTACAAAATTTTCGTCCCGATCTGGAAACTTTTTGTAAACCTTTTTTCCATCAACGTAGACTTAGTGCCGTTAAGGAGCATAGGTGTATCAAAACCACCTCATCAACCGCCTTTTAGCCCCATATTTAACATTCCATATTTTTTTGGTTATTGAAACCTACTACAAAAATTTCGTCCTAATCTGGAAACTTGTTTTTCAAACCTTTTTTTCCATCAACGTAGATTGAGTGCCGTTAAGGAGCATATGTGACTCAAGACCACCTCATACGACCGCCTTTTTCCCCCATATTAAACATTCCATATTTTTTTGGTTATTGAATCCTAATAGAAAATTTTCGTCCCAATCTGGAATCTTGTTTTTGAAACCTTTTTTTCCATCAACGTAGACTGAGTGTTGTTAAGGAACATATATGACTCAAAACTACCTCATACGACCGCCTTTTGCCCCATATTTTGCATTCCATATTTTTTTTGTTATTGAAACCTACTACAAAAATTTCGTCCCAATCTGGAAACTTTTTTTGAAACTTTTTTTTTCCATCAACGTAGACTTAGTGCCGTTAAGGAGCATATGTGACTCGAAACCACCTCATCAACCGCCTTTTAGCCCCATATTTTACATTCCATATTTATTTGGTTATTGAAACCTACTACAAAAATTTCGTCCCAATCTGGAAACTTTTTTTGAAACCTTTTTTTCCATCAACGTAGACTTAGTGCCGTTAAGGAGCATATGTGACTCAAAACCACCTCATACTACCGCCTTCTTTCCCCATATTAAACATTCCATATTTTTTTGGTTATTGAAACCTACTACAAAAATTTTGTCCCAATCTGGAAATTTGTTTTTCAAACCTTTTTTTCCATCAACGTAGATTGAGTGCCGTTAAGGAGCATATGTGACTCAAAACCACCTAATACGACCGCCTTTTTCCCCCATATTAAACATTCCATATTTTTTTGGTTATTGAAACCTACTACAAAAATTTCGTCTCAATTTGGAAACGTTTTTTTGAAACCTTTTTTTCCATCAACGTAGACTAGGTGCCGTTAAGGAGCATTAATTACTCAAAACCACCTCATATGATCGCCTTTTTGCTCCATATTAAACATTCCATATTTTTTTGGTTATTGAATCCTAATACAAAAATTTCCTCCCAATCTACAAACTTGTTTTTGAAACCTTTTTATTCCATCAACATAGACTGAGTGTCGTTAAGGAGCATATGTGACTCAAAACCACCTCATACGACCGCCGTTTTGCCCCATATTAAACATTCCATATTTTTTAGGTTATTGAAACCAACTACAAAAATTTCGTCCCAATCTGGAAACTTGTTTTTGAAACCTTTTTTTCCATCAACGTAGACTGACTGCCGTTAAGGAACGTATATGACTAAAAACCACCTCATACGACCGGCTTTTGCCCCATATTTGGCATTCCATATTTTTTTGGTTATTGAAACCTACTACAAAATTTTCGTCCCGATCTGGAAACTTTTTTTGAAACCTTTTTTTCCATCAACGTAGACTTAGTGCCGTTAAGGAGCATATGTGACTCAAAACCACCTCATCAACCGCCTTATAGCCCCATATTTAACATTCCATATTTTTTTGGTTATTGAAACCTACTACAAAAATTTCGTCCCAATCTGGAAACTTGTTTTTCAAACCTTTTTTTCCATCAACGTAGACTGAGTGCCGTTAAAGAGCATATGTGACTCAAGACCACCTCATACGACCGCCTTTTTCCCCCATATTAAACATTCCATTTTTTTTGGTTATTGAATCCTAATAGAAAATTTTCGTCCCAATCTGGAAACTTGTTTTTGAAACCTTTTTATTCCATCAACGTAGACTGAGTGTTGTTAAGGACCATATATGACTCAAAACCACCTCATACGACCGCCTTTTGCCCCATATTTGGCATTCCATATTTTTTTGGTTATTGAAACCTACTACAAAAATTTCATCCCAATCTGGAAACTTTTTTTGAAACCTTTTTTTCCATCAACGTAGACTCAGTGCCGTTAAGGAGCATATGTGACTCAAAACCACCTCATACTACCGCCTTCTTTCTCCATATTAAACATTCCATATTTTTTTGGTTATTGAAACCTACTACAAAAATTTTGTCCCAATCTGGAAATTTGTTTTTCAAACCTTTTTTTCCATCAACGTAGATTGAGTGCCGTTAAGGAACATATGTGACTCAAAACCACCTAATACGACCGCCTTTTTCCCCCATATTAAACATTCCATTTTTTTGGTTATTGAAACCTACTACAAAAATTTCGTCTCAATCTGGAAACGTTTTTTTGAAACCTTTTTTTTCCATCAACGTAGACTAGGTGCCGTTAAGGAGCATTAATGACTCAAAACCACCTCATACGATCGCCTTTTTGCCCCATATTAAACATTCCATATTTTTTTGGTTATTGAATCCTAATACAAAAATTTCCTCCCAATCTACAAACTTGTTTTTGAAACCTTTTATTCCATCAACGTAGACTGAGTGTCGTTAAGGAGCATATGTGACTCAAAACCACCTCATACGACCGCCTTTTTGCGCCATATTAAACATTCCATATTTTTTAGGTTATTGAAACCAACTACAAAAATTTCGTCCCAATCTGGAAACTTGTTTTTGAAACCTTTTTTTTCCATCAACGTAGACTGAGTGCCGTTAAGGAACATATATGACTAAAAACCACCTCATACGACCGCCTTTTGCCCCATATTTGGCATTCCATATTTTTTTGGTTATTGAAACCTACTACAAAATTTTCGTCCCGATCTGGAAACTTTTTTTGAAACCATTTTTTCCATCAACGTAGACTTAGTGCCGTTAAGGAGCATATGTGACTCAAAACCACCTCATCAACCGCCTTTTAGCCCCATATTTAACATTCCATATTTTTTTGGTTATTGAAACCTACTACAAAAATTTCGTCCCAATCTGGAAACTTGTTTTTCAAAAAAATTTTCCATCAACGTAGATTGAGTGCCGTTAAGGAGCATATGTGACTCAATACCACCTCATACGACCGCCTTTTTCCCCCATATTGAACATTCCATATTTTTTTGGTTATTGAATCCTAATAGAAAATTTTCGTCCCAATCTGGAAACTTGTTTTTGAAACCTTTTTTTTCCATCAACGTAGACTGAGTGTTGTTAAGGAACATATATGACTCAAAACCACCTCATACGACCGCCTTTTGCCCCATATTTGGCATTCCATATTTTTTTGGTTATTGAAACCTACTACAAAAATTTCGTCCCAATCTGGAAACTTTTTTGAAACCTTTTTTTCCATCAACGTAGACTTAGTGCCGTTAAGGAGCATAAGTGACTCAAAACCACCTCATCAACCGCCTTATAGCCCCATATTTGACATTCCATATTTTTTTGGTTATTGAAACCTACTACAAAAATTTCGTCCCAATCTGGAAACTTGTTTTTCAAACCTTTTTTTTCCATCAACGTAGACTGACTGCCGTTAAGGAACGTATATGACTAAAAACCACCTCATACGACCGGCTTTTGCCCCATATTTGGCATTCCATATTTTTTTGGTTATTAAAACCTACTACAAAATTTTCGTCCCGATCTGGAAACTTTTTTGAAACCTTTTTTTCCATCAACGTAGACTTAGTGCCGTTAAGGAGCATATGTGACTCAAAACCACCTCATCAACCGCCTTATAGCCCCATATTTAACATTCCATATTTTTTTGGTTATTGAAACCTACTACAAAAATTTCGTCCCAATCTGGAAACTTGTTTTTCAAACCTTTTTTTTCCATCAACGTAGACTGAGTGCCGTTAAAGAGCATATGTGACTCAAGACCACCTCATACGACCGCCTTTTTCCCCCATATTAAACATTCCATTTTTTTTGGTTATTGAATCCTAATAGAAAATTTTCGTCCCAATCTGGAAACTTGTTTTTGAAACCTTTTTATTCCATCAACGTAGACTGAGTGTTGTTAAGGAACATATATGACTCAAAACCACCTCATACGACCGCCTTTTGCCCCATATTTGGCATTCCATATTTTTTTGGTTATTGAAACCTACTACAAAAATTTCTTCCCAATCTGGAAACTTTTTTTGAAACCTTTTTTTTCCATCAACGTAGACTTAGTGCCGTTAAGGAGCATATGTGACTCAAAACCACCTCATACTACCGCCTTCTTTCCCCATATTAAACATTCCATATTTTTTTGGTTATTGAAACCTACTACAAAATTTTTGTCCCAATCTGGAAATTTGTTTTTCAAACCTTTTTTTTCCATCAACGTAGATTGAGTGCTGTTAAGGAGCATATGTGACTCAAAACCACCTAATACGACCGCCTTTTTCCCCCATATTAAACATTCCATATTTTTTTGGTTATTGAAACCTACTACAAAAATTTCGTCTCAATCTGGAAACGTTTTTTTGAAACCTTTTTTTTCCATCAACGTAGACTAGGTGCCGTTAAGGAGCATTAATGACTCAAAACCACCTCATACGATCGCCTTTTTGCCCCATATTAAACATTCCATATTTTTTTGGTTATTGAAACCTACTACAAAATTTTTGTCCCAATCTGGAAATTTGTTTTTCAAACCTTTTTTTTCCATCAACGTAGATTGAGTGCTGTTAAGGAGCATATGTGACTCAAAACCACCTAATACGACAGCCTTTTTCCCCCATATTAAACATTCCATATTTTTTTGGTTATTGAAACCTACTACAAAAATTTCGTCTCAATCTGGAAACGTTTTTTTGAAACCTTTTTTTCCATCAACGTAGACTAGGTGCCGTTAAGGAGCATTAATGACTCAAAACCACCTCATACGATCGCCTTTTTGCCCCATATTAAACATTCCATATTTTTTTGGTTATTGAATCCTAATACAAAAATTTCCTCCCAATCTACAAACTTGTTTTTGAAATCTTTTTTTCCATCAACGTAGACTGAGTGTCGTTAAGGAGTATATGTGTCTCAAAACCACCTCATACGACCGCCTTTTTGCCCCATATTAAACATTCCATATTTTTTAGGTTACTGAAACCAACTACAAAAATTTCGTCCCAATCTGGAAACTTGTTTTTGAAACCTTATTTTTCCATCAACGTAGACTGAGTGCCGTTAAGGAACATATATGACTAAAAACCACCTCATACGACCGCCTTTTGCCCCATATTTGGCATTCCATATTTTTTTGGTTATTGAAACCTACTACAAAATTTTCGTCCCGATCTGGAAACTTTTTGTAAACCTTTTTTCCATCAACGTAGACTTAGTGCCGTTAAGGAGCATAGGTGTATCAAAACCACCTCATCAACCGCCTTTTAGCCCCATATTTAACATTCCATATTTTTTTGGTTATTGAAACCTACTACAAAAATTTCGTCCTAATCTGGAAACTTGTTTTTCAAACTTTTTTTTTCCATCAACGTAGATTGAGTGCCGTTAAGGAGCATATGTGACTCAAGACCACCTCATACGACCGCCTTTTTCCCCCATATTAAACATTCCATATTTTTTTGGTTATTGAATCCTAATAGAAAATTTTCGTCCCAATCTGGAATCTTGTTTTTGAAACCTTTTTTTTCCATCAACGTAGACTGAGTGTTGTTAAGGAACATATATGACTCAAAACTACCTCATACGACCGCCTTTTGCCCCATATTTTGCATTCCATATTTTTTTTGTTATTGAAACCTACTACAAAAATTTCGTCCCAATCTGGAAACTTTTTTGAAACCTTTTTTTCCATCAACGTAGACTTAGTGCCGTTAAGGAGCATATGTGACTCGAAACCACCTCATCAACCGCCTTTTAGCCCCATATTTTACATTCCATATTTATTTGGTTATTGAAACCTACTACAAAAATTTCGTCCCAATCTGGAAACTTTTTTTGAAACCTTTTTTTTCCATCAACGTAGACTTAGTGCCGTTAAGGAGCATATGTGACTCAAAACCACCTCATACTACCGCCTTCTTTCCCCATATTAAACATTCCATATTTTTTTGGTTATTGAAACCTACTACAAAAATTTTGTCCCAATCTGGAAATTTGTTTTTCAAACCTTTTTTTTCCATCAACGTAGATTGAGTGCCGTTAAGGAGCATATGTGACTCAAAACCACCTAATACGACCGCCTTTTTCCCCCATATTAAACATTCCATATTTTTTTGGTTATTGAAACCTACTACAAAAATTTCGTCTCAATTTGGAAACGTTTTTTTGAAACCTTTTTTTTCCATCAACGTAGACTAGGTGCCGTTAAGGAGCATTAATTACTCAAAACCACCTCATATGATCGCCTTTTTGCCCCATATTAAACATTCCATATTTTTTTGGTTATTGAATCCTAATACAAAAATTTCCTCCCAATCTACAAACTTGTTTTTGAAACCTTTTTATTCCATCAACATAGACTGAGTGTCGTTAAGGAGCATATGTGACTCAAAACCACCTCATACGACCGCCGTTTTGCCCCATATTAAACATTCCATATTTTTTAGGTTATTGAAACCAACTACAAAAATTTCGTCCCAATCTGGAAACTTGTTTTTGAAACCTTTTTTTTCCATCAACGTAGACTGACTGCCGTTAAGGAACGTATATGACTAAAAACCACCTCATACGACCGGCTTTTGCCCCATATTTGGCATTCCATATTTTTTTGGTTATTGAAACCTACTACAAAATTTTCGTCCCGATCTGGAAACTTTTTTGAAACCTTTTTTTCCATCAACGTAGACTTAGTGCCGTTAAGGAGCATATGTGACTCAAAACCACCTCATCAACCGCCTTATAGCCCCATATTTAACATTCCATATTTTTTTGGTTATTGAAACCTACTACAAAAATTTCGTCCCAATCTGGAAACTTGTTTTTCAAACCTTTTTTTCCATCAACGTAGACTGAGTGCCGTTAAAGAGCATATGTGACTCAAGACCACCTCATACGACCGCCTTTTCCCCCATATTAAACATTCCATTTTTTTTGGTTATTGAATCCTAATAGAAAATTTTCGTCCCAATCTGGAAACTTGTTTTTGAAACCTTTTTATTCCATCAACGTAGACTGAGTGTTGTTAAGGACCATATATGACTCAAAACCACCTCATACGACCGCCTTTTGCCCCATATTTGGCATTCCATATTTTTTGGTTATTGAAACCTACTACAAAAATTTCATCCCAATCTGGAAACTTTTTTTGAAACCTTTTTTTCCATCAACGTAGACTCAGTGCCGTTAAGGAGCATATGTGACTCAAAACCACCTCATACTACCGCCTTCTTTCCCCATATTAAACATTCCATATTTTTTTGGTTATTGAAACCTACTACAAAAATTTTGTCCCAATCTGGAAATTTGTTTTTCAAACCTTTTTTTCCATCAACGTAGATTGAGTGCCGTTAAGGAACATATGTGACTCAAAACCACCTAATACGACCGCCTTTTTCCCCCATATTAAACATTCCATTTTTTTTGGTTATTGAAACCTACTACAAAAATTTCGTCTCAATCTGGAAACGTTTTTTTGAAACCTTTTTTTCCATCAACGTAGACTAGGTGCCGTTAAGGAGCATTAATGACTCAAAACCACCTCATACGATCGCCTTTTTGCCCCATATTAAACATTCCATATTTTTTTGGTTATTGAATCCTAATACAAAAATTTCCTCCCAATCTACAAACTTGTTTTTGAAACCTTTTTATTCCATCAACGTAGACTGAGTGTCGTTAAGGAGCATATGTGACTCAAAACCACCTCATACGACCGCCTTTTTGCGCCATATTAAACATTCCATATTTTTTAGGTTATTGAAACCAACTACAAAAATTTCGTCCCAATCTGGAAACTTGTTTTTGAAACCTTTTTTTCCATCAACGTAGACTGAGTGCCGTTAAGGAACATATATGACTAAAAACCACCTCATACGACCGCCTTTTGCCCCATATTTAGCATTCCATATTTTTTTGGTTATTGAAACCTACTACAAAATTTTCGTCCCGATCTGGAAACTTTTTTTGAAACCATTTTTTCCATCAACGTAGACTTAGTGCCGTTAAGGAGCATATGTGACTCAAAACCACCTCATCAACCGCCTTTTAGCCCCATATTTAACATTCCATATTTTTTTGGTTATTGAAACCTACTACAAAAATTTCGTCCCAATCTGGAAACTTGTTTTTCAAAAAAAAAAATTCCATCAACGTAGATTGAGTGCCGTTAAGGAGCATATGTGACTCAATACCACCTCATACGACCGCCTTTTTCCCCCATATTGAACATTCCATATTTTTTTGGTTATTGAATCCTAATAGAAAATTTTCGTCCCAATCTGGAAACTTGTTTTTGAAACCTTTTTTTCCATCAACGTAGACTGAGTGTTGTTAAGGAACATATATGACTCAAAACCACCTCATACGACCGCCTTTTGCCCCATATTTGGCATTCCATATTTTTTTGGTTATTGAAACCTACTACAAAAATTTCGTCCCAATCTGGAAACTTTTTTGAAACCTTTTTTTTCCATCAACGTAGACTTAGTGCCGTTAAGGAGCATAAGTGACTCAAAACCACCTCATCAACCGCCTTTTAGCCCCATATTTAACATTCCATATTTTTTGGTTATTGAAACCTACTACAAAAATTTCGTCCCAATCTGGAAACTTGTTTTTCAAACCTTTTTTCCATCAACGTAGACTAAGTGCCGTTAAGGAGCATATGTGACTCAAGACCACCTCATACGACCGCCTTTTTCCCCCATATTAAACATTCCATATTTTTTTGGTTATTGAATCCTAATAGAAAATTTTTGTCCCAATCTGGAAACTTGTTTTTGAAACCTTTTTTCCATCAACGTAGACTAGGTGCCGTTAAGGAGCATTAATGAATCAAATCCACCTCATACGATCGCCTTTTTGCAACATATTTGGCATTCCATAATTTTTTTGTTATTGAAACCTAATACAAAAATTTCGTCTCAATCTGTAAACATTTTTGAAACCTTTTTTATCCATCAACGTAGACTGGGTGCCGTTAAGGAGCATATGTGACTCAAAACCTCCTCATCAACCGCCTTTTAGCCCCATATTTTACATTCCATATTTTTTTGGTTATTGAAACCTACTACAAAAATTTCGTCCCAATTTGGAAACTTGTTTTTCAAACCTTTTTTTTCCATCAACGTAGACTGAGTGCCGTTAAGGAGCATATGTGACTCAAAACCACCTCATACGACCGCCTTTTTCCCCCATATTAAACATTCCATATTTTTTTGGTTATTGAATCCTAATAGAAAATTATCGTCCCAATCTGGAAACTTGTTTTTGAAACCTTTTTTTCCATCAACGTAGACTGAGTGTTGTTAAGGAACATATATGACTCAAAACCACCTCATACGACCGCCTTTTGCCCCATATTTGGCATTCCATATTTTTTGGTTATTGAAACCTACTACAAAAATTTCGTCCCAATCTGGAAACTTTTTTTGAAACCTTTTTTTCCATCAACGTAGACTTAGTGCCGTTAAGGAGCATATGTGACTCAAAACCACCTCACACGACCGCCTTTTTGCCCCATATTTGGCATTTCATATTTTTTTGGTTATTGAAACCTACTACCAAAATTTTCGTCTTAATCTGGAAAAGTTTTTTTGATACCTTTTTTTCTATCAACATAGACTAGGTGCCGTTAAGGAGCGTTAATGACTCAAAACCACCTCATACAACCGCCTTTTGCCCCATATTTGGCATTCCATATTTTTATGGTTATTGAAACCTACTACAAAAATTTCGTCTCAATCTGTAAACATTTTTGAAACCTTTTTTTTCATCAACGTAGACTGGGTGCCGTTAAGGAGCATTAATGACTCAAAACCACCTCATACGACAGCCATTTTGCCCCATATTAAACATTCCATATTTTTTTGTTATTGCAACCTACTACAAAAATTTCGTCCCAATCTGGAAACTTGTTTTTGAAACCTTTTTTTCCATCAACGTAGACTGAGTGCCGTTAAGGAACATATATGACTCAAAACCACCTCATACGACCGCCTTTTGCCCCATATTTGGCATTCCATATTTTTTTGGTTATTGAAACCTACTACAAAATTTTCGTCCCGATCTGGAAACTTTTTTTGAAACCTTTTTTTTCCATCAACGTAGACTTAGTGCCGTTAAGGAGCATATGTGACTCAAAACCACCTCATCAACCGCCTTTTAGCCCCATATTTAATATTCCATATTTTTTTGGTTATTGAAACCTACTACAAAAATTTCGTCCCAATCTGGAAACTTGTTTTTCAAACCTTTTTTTTCCATCAACGTAGACTGAGTGCCGTTAAGGAGCATATGTGACTCAAGACCACCTCATACGACCGCCTTTTTCCCCCATATTAAACATTCCATATTTTTTTGGGTATTGAATCCTAATAGAAAATTTTCGTCCCAATCTGGAAATTTGTTTTTGAAACCTTTTTTTTCCATCAACGTAGACTGAGTGTTGTTAAGGAACATATATGACTCAAAACCACCTCATACGACCGCCTTTTGACACATATTTGGCATTCCATATATTTTTTGGTTATTGAAACCTACTACAAAATTTTCGTCCCAATCTGGAAACTTGTTTTTCAAACCTTTTTTTCCATCAACGTAGACTGAGTGCCGTTAAGGAGCATATGTGACTCAAGACCACCTCATACGACCGCCTTTTTCCCCCATATTGAACATTCCATATTTTTTTGGTTATTGAATCCTAATAGAAAATTTTCGTCCCAATCTGGAAACTTGTTTTTGAAACCTTTTTTTTCCATCAACGTAGACTGAGTGTTGTTAAGGAACATATATGACTCAAAACCACCTCATACGACCGCCTTTTGCCCCATATTTGGCATTCCATATTTTTTTGGTTATTGAAACCTACTACAAAATTTTCGTCCCGATCTGGAAACTTTTTTGAAACCTTTTTTTTCCATCAACGTAGACTTAGTGCCGTTAAGGAGCATATGTGACTCAAAACCACCTCATCAACCGCCTTTTAGCCCCATATTTAATATTCCATATTTTTTTGGTTATTGAAACCTACTACAAAAATTTCGTCCCAATCTGGAAACTTGTTTTTCAAACCTTTTTTCCATCAACGTAGACTGAGTGCCGTTAAGGAGCATATGTGACTCAAGACCACCTCATACGACCGCCTTTTTCCCCCATATTAAACATTCCATATTTTTTTGGGTATTGAATCCTAATAGAAAATTTTCGTCCCAATCTGGAAATTTGTTTTTGAAACCTTTTTTTCCATCAACGTAGACTGAGTGTTGTTAAGGAACATATATGACTCAAAACCACCTCATACGACCGCCTTTTGACACATATTTGGCATTCCATATATTTTTTGGTTATTGAAACCTACTACAAAAATTTCGTCCCAATCTGGAAACTTTTTTTGAAACCTTTTTTTCCATCAACGTAGACTTAGTGCCGTTAAGGAGCATATGTGACTCAAAACCACCTCATACTACCGCCTTCTTTCCCCATATTAAACATTCCATATTATTTTGGTTATTGAAACCTACTACAAAAATTTTGTCCCAATCTGGAAATTTGTTTTTCAAACCTTTTTTTTCCATCAACGTAGATTGAGTGCCGTTAAGGAGCATATGTGACTCAAAACCACCTAATACGACCGCCTTTTTCCCCCATATTAAACATTCCATATTTTTTTGGTTATTGAATCCTAATACAAAAATTTCCTCCCAATCGACAAACTTGTTTTTGAAACCTTTTATTCCATCAACGTAGACTGAGTGTCGTTATGGAGCATATGTGACTCAAAACCACCTCATACGACCGCCTTTTTGCCCCATATTAAACATTCCATATTTTTAGGTTATTGAAACCAACTACAAAAATTTCGTCCCAATCTGGAAACTTGTTTTTGAAACCTTTTTTTCCATCAACGTAGACCGAGTGCCGTTAAGGAACATATATGACTAAAAACCACCTCATACGACCGCCTTTTGCCCCATATTTGGCATTCCATATTTTTTTGGTTATTGAAACCTACTACAAAATTTTCGTCCCGATCTGGAAACTTTTTTGAAACCTTTTTTTCCATCAACGTAGACTTAGTGCCGTTAAGGAGCATATGTGACTCAAAACCACCTCATCAACCGCCTTTTAGCCCCATATTTAACATTCCATATTTTTTTGGTTATTGAAACCTACTACAAAAATTTCGTCCCAATCTGGAAACTTGTTTTTCAAACCTTTTTTTTCCATCAACGTAGACTGAGTGCCGTTAAGGAGCATATGTGACTCAAGACCACCTCATACGACCGCCTTTTTCCCCCATATTAAACATTTCATATTTTTTTGGTTATTGAATCCTAATAGAAAATTTTCGTCCCAATCTGGAAACTTGTTTTTGAAACATTTTTTTCCATCAACGTAGATTTAGTGTTGTTAAGGAACATATATGACTCAAAACCACCTCATACGACCGCCTTTTGCCCCATATTTGGCATTCCATATTTTTTTGGTTATTGAAACCTACTACAAAAATTTCGTCCCAATCTGGAAACTTTTTTTGAAACCTTTTTTTTCCATCAACGTAGACTTAGTGCCTTTAAGGAGCATAAGTGACTCAAAACCACCTCATCAACCGCCTTTTTAGCCCCATATTTAACATTCCATATTTTTTTGGTTATTGAAACCTACTACAAAAATTTCGTCCCAATCTGGAAACTTGTTTTTCAAACCTTTTTTTTCCATCAACGTAGACTAAGTGCCGTTAAGGAGCATATGTGACTCAAGACCACCTCATACGACCGCCTTTTCCCCCCATATTAAACAATCCATATTTTTTGGTTATTGAATCCTAATCGAAAATTTTTGTCCCAATCTGGAAACTTGTTTTTGAAACTTTTTTTTCCATCAACGTAGACTAGGTGCCGTTAAGGAGCATTGATGACTCAAATCCACCTCATACGATCGCCTTTTTGCAACATATTTGGCATTCCATAATTTTTTTGTTATTGAAACCTAATACAAAAATTTCGTCTCAATCTGTAAACATTTTTGAAACCTTTTTATCCATCAACGTAGACTGGGTGCCGTTAAGGAGCATATGTGACTCAAAACCTCCTCATCAACCGCCTTTTAGCCCCATATTTTACATTCCATATTTTTTTAGTTATTGAAACCTACTAAAAAATTTCGTCCCAATTTGGAAACTTGTTTTTCAAACCTTTTTTTTTCCATCAACGTAGACTGAGTGCCGTTAAAGAGCATATGTGACTCAAAACCACCTCATACGACCGCCTTTTTCCCCCATATTAAACATTCCATATTTTTTTGGTTATTGAATCCTAATAGAAAATTTTCGTCCCAATCTGGAAACTTGTTTTTGAAACCTTTTTTTTCCATCAACGTAGACTGAGTGTTGTTAAGGAACATATATGACTCAAAACCACCTCATACCACCGCCTTTTGCCCCATATTTGGCATTCCATATTTTTTTGGTTATTGAAACCTACTACAAAAATTTCGTCCCAATCTGTAAACTTTTTTTGAAACCTTTTTTTTCCATCAACGTAGACTTAGTGCCGTTAAGGAGCATATGTGACTCAAAACCACCTCAGATAACCGCCTTTTTGCCCCATATTTGGCATTTCATATTTTATTGGTTATTGAAACCTACTACAAAATTTTCGTCTTAATCTGGAAACGTTTTTTTGATACCTTTTTTTTCTATCAACGTAGACTAGGTGCCGTTAAGGAGCGTTAATGACTCAAAACCACCTCATACGATCGCCTTTTCGCCCCATATTTGGAATTCCATATTTTTACGGTTATTGAAACCTACTACAAAAATTTCGTCTCAATCTGTAAACATTTTTGAAACCTTTTTTCATCAACGTAGACTGGGTGCCGTTAAGGAGCATTAATGACTCAAAACCACCTCATACGACCGCCATTTTGCCCCATATAAAACATTCCATATTTTTTTTGTTATTGAAACCTACTAGAAAAATTTCGTCCCAATCTGGAAACTTCTTTTTGAAACCTTTTTTTCCATCAACGTAGACTGAGTGCCGTTAAGGAACATATATGACTCAAAACCACCTCATACGACCGCCTTTTGCCCCATATTTGGCATTCCATATCTTTTTGGTTATTGAAACCTACTACAAAAATTTCGTCCCAATCTGGAAACTTTTTTTGAAACCATTTTTTTCCATCAACGTAGACTTAGTGCCGTTAAGGAGCATATGTGACTCAAAACCACCTCATACTACCGCCTTCTTTCCCCATATTAAAAATTCCATATTATTTTGGTTATTGAAACCTACTACAAAAATTTTGTCCCAATCTGGAAATTTGTTTTCAAACCTTTTTTTCCATCAACGTAGATTGAGTGCCGTTAAGGAGCATATGTGACTCAAAACCACCTAATACGACCGCCTTTTTCCCCCATATTAAACATTCCATATTTTTTTGGTTATTCAAAACCTACTACAAAAATTTCGTCTGAATCTGGAAACGTTTTTTTGAAACCTTTTTTCCATCAACGTAGACTAGGTGCCGTTAAGGAGCATTAATGACTCAAAACCACCTCATCTGATCGCCTTTTTGCCCCATATTAAACATTCCATATTTTTTGGTTATTGAATCCTAGTACAAAAATTTCCTCCCAATCTACAAACTTGTTTTTGAAACCTTTTTATTCCATCAACGTAGACTGAGTGTCGTTAAGGAGCATATGTGACTCAAAACCACCTCATACGACCGCCTTTTTGCACCATATTAAACATTCCATATTTTTTAGGTTATTGAAACCAACTACAAAAATTTCGTCCCAATCTGGAAACTTGTTTTTGAAACCTTTTTTTTCCATCAACGTAGACCGAGTGCCGTTAAGGAACATATATGACTAAAAACCACCTCATACGACCGCCTTTTGCCCCATATTTGGCATTCCATATTTTTTTGGTTATTGAAACCTACTACAAAATTTTCGTCCCGATCTGGAAACTTTTTTGAAACCTTTTTTTCCATCAACGTAGACTTAGTGCCGTTAAGGAGCATATGTGACTCAAAACCACCTCATCAACCGCCTTTTAGCCCCATATTTAACATTCCATATTTTTTTGGTTATTGAAACCTACTACAAAAATTTCGTCCCAATCTGGAAACTTGTTTTTCAAACCTTTTTTTCCATCAACGTAGACTGAGTGCCGTTAAGGAGCATATGTGACTCAAGACCACCTCATACGACCGCCTTTTTCCCCCATATTAAACATTCCATATTTTTTTGGTTATTGAATCCTAATAGAAAATTTTCGTCCCAATCTGGAAACTTGTTTTTGAAACATTTTTTCCATCAACGTAGATTGAGTGTTGTTAAGGAACATATATGACTCAAAACCACCTCATACGACCGCCATTTGCCCCATATTTGGCATTCCATATTTTTTTGGTTATTGAAACCTACTACAAAAATTTCGTCCCAATCTGAAACTTTTTTTGTAACCTTTTTTTCCATCAACGTGGACTTAGTGCCGTTAAGGAGCATGAGTGACTCAAAACCACCTCATCAACCGCCTTTTAGCCCCATATTTAACATTCCATATTTTTTTGGTTATTGAAACCTACTACAAAAATTTCGTCCCAATCTGGAAACTTGTTTTTCAAACCTTTTTTTTCCATCAACGTAGACTAAGTGCCGTTAAGGAGCATATGTGACTCAAGACCACCTCATACGACCGCCTTTTCCCCC
>CANSGD010000349.1:0-110398 GCA_947645195.1 Patellifolia procumbens
TTTTAAATTTTATATTGTATAAAGTGTACTTTGGTTCTTTTTTGCTTTTGAAAAGTAAGAGAGAGACAGAATAGTAGGTGATTGGAAAAATAAATGATTCTGGGTAGGCCATGTGTAAGACAAAAAGTAAAAAGTGTAGTAAGGTTGCTGACGGGTAAGATGGGGAAATAAATATTCTTAAATTGAAAAGATTCAAAGTGGGAAAAACTTTTAGAAACATCCATAAAAGGAAAATGGGAACATCAATGAGAACATCAAATGTAGGGGTGAGCAGAACTGGTGGCCGGTGGCGGACCATCCATGGGGCAAGTTGGGGCCTGGCCCCTAAAGAAGCCCAAAAATCAGTTCAACATCCCACAAAAACAAAATTAGGGTGTACAGCCTAGCTACAAGTAACTTTATAATTCGGGAAAAATTATCAGAAACCACCTAATAAAGTCACTTTTGAGAAACCACCTAATAAACATTTTGTTCAAAATAAACCACCTATTAGCACACTTTAAAAAAATGACACCACTTAACGTTTTAACACTGACTCTATTAACTATTCAGCCAAGGGTCCCCTTATGTTTCTCCCTCCTCTTTCAATCTAGATTTCCCACCAATATTTTCCCGTTTTATAGCACCTCATCACTCACATTTTCAATTCACTCAAGTTCTTGGTTTTTTCCTTCAATCCTTCAAGTAGGGTTCATAGCACTGAAATTAGGGTTCCACATCTGCATTTCGTTCATCCAATCGAAGGTAATTGCTCCTCATTTGTTTTACGGCACAAGTAAAATTAGGGTTTATGATGTTTTTAGATTAATCTCACTTTTCTCTTTTTTCCTCAAATTGTAGGATATCTCAATCATCCTACAAATATGTACAACCTCTTCCTATATTATTTACTTACTAAACACACACAGTCAATTTTTCGAACTTCAAGTTAGGGTTCCACCTTAATACACTTAAAGCATAAAGAAAAGGAAATTATATGATGAAAATGCAAATTTCATACTTGTTAACACACCCAAATCCTTTTTCAGATTTCTAGAATCTTTCTGCTCATCAACAAAAGCTTCCCCCTCTTCCACCATGATTTTCCAAAATGCCACTCTAATTCTTCACAAATCAACAAAAAGGGCAAAATTCCAATTTAGGGTTTTGTAGTTTTAATGAGACAAAGTAGTTGAAGTTTGCTTGGTGTGCAGATTCTTGCTTGGCGTGGTGAATTTCCAATGCTCAGAGCTTTGAAACTTTAGTGATGAAGGTATAAAATGGTAAATGAATAGTCAGTTGATTTCCAAAGCAAAAGGGCAAATTTGTCTTTTCAAATAACAAGCAAAATTGATGGAAGTCTTATTACACTTAACGGAGGCGTTTTTCAAAAAAAGTGTGTTAATAGGTGGTTTTTTTGAATAAAACGTTTTATTAGGTGGTTTTTTTAAAAAAAAGTGACTTTATTAGGTGGTTTCGACAATTTTTCCTTATAGTTCATCAGTTTAAGCATGTGGCGTGCGGTCCAATTCCTCTTTATTTATTATTCTGACTTCTTGACCCCACTCTCCACTTTTTTAAATCTTAAAAAAATTAATTTAATATCCCCACTCCTAGTGTTAGTGTGTTAGACAATTGTTCCGATGTTCGACCATCTCGGAGGGCGCAGGTTGCAGTCTATTGTCTTGAATTAGGTACTTTTCCCAACTTTGAATCAATCAATCAATTATATATGTTTGCAGTTTTGTACTTTTTGTAGTTTTGTACTTAGCAATTAATACTCAATTCTCTCAATTGCTGCTCACCTTGTTCGCCTACTACATGGTTTACATTTGACATTGTTTTTTTTTTTGTGTTGTCAATATATGACTTTGGTTAATTATTTCTAAAACTTTCAATAAATAAATTGTATGAATTTTTGGAAATTTTAGGCCAACAATTATGAATAAACAAATATCAATCACCTCCTTTTTCAAAAGGAAAGAGCCGGAAACAACTGAAAATAATGAAGGTACAACCTCAATTAATGAAGATTCTACTCCAAACAAAAAAAATGGAGAAGGTCCTTATAAAATGATGAGAATCTGTAACAGCCCGGATTTACCGACCAACTTAATTAGAGCTAAACACAGCGGAAACCTTAATCTGGACTATTACCATCACACTCATCGTCCTAAAACGACGAGTATGGAACTCTAAAAACCTGAACTATTTAAAACTTTAACTATAAAACATTAACACTAAGTGAAGTTATCTAAATGATCTGAATGGTATTAATTAAATAATAAAAGTCTACAGAAAATTCGGCAGAGCTCCGTTTGAAATACGAACCGCCTAAAATTTAACTTAGGCCTTGCTTCCAAACTATGAACCTGTATATCATTTTTTAATATATTTCCAGCAACTATTTCCAGCTTCTACTTTACAAATTCCTATTTTAGAACTATTTACAACATAACTAATAACTACGTTGTTACAAAACCGATCGTCCTCGCCTCAATACATATAAAGATAATTGCAATAAGAATTCCTGCTCCAAGCTTCCACAACTTCATTGCATCCACCTGTAACTAATACGACACTGCCACCCACCCAAGTGACAGGCCACAGAAATGACAAAACAAACATTTGACTCCCATCAGCAACGCGCTGAGTACTAAACCCGTAAAATAAGTAAAACATGCTTTGGTGGCTTTTGTTTAATACACTCATCACATATATTCACAACAATTCACATAAACTCTATATATACTTCAAATCACTTACTCAACAATATACAACAGTATACAACTCTTATTGAAACCGTAGTTCATAAGGAAAGGTAACAGCGATATAATATTTATTTGAAAACTCGGCTTATTTAGAAAACATTTAAGTTTCTTACAAGTAACATTCATTTCCATTTCTTATCTCGTTGTGAACGCGAGTGGAGAGGGGTACAACGTACCGGCTGTCTCCAAACTGTTGAGGGTCGTCACCCCACCTTTTATGTTCTGCTTGCAAGACTTAACTGGACATGTCCTTCAACTTCAGGATTTCGCCCCTCCTGATTGGGTAACAGCTAGGGAATACCCGCCCTAACCCGGGTGCATGTTCACAACCCCATTTCACCATTCTTAATTATATTATATATATTCAACATAGTATGTGGCGACTCATTCACCTTATTTCACATATCACATATCACATTTAACCTTGTAACACATTCTCATAAATATCACACTTTAATACTCGTAAATCAAGTTTCATATAAATATAATCAATTTGGAAATCATTTCACACAATCTCAAAATATATATTTTTAGCATACATGTTACTTCAATATTAATATCCTCAACTTGATCCGCAGCCTCTAAGACCTTCATAACAAATGTCTTTCCCAAAATTGATCGAGATAGTTACCTTAATATTAATAACCTCAACATAAGTGTTCAACAATCACTCACACACATAGCTATTTCCATCTACCTTAGACTTCAACGATAAACGAGCAATCTCAATATAACCTAAAACAACTATCTTACATGCCCTCTTCTAATTAGACTCCTATGTAAAATCTTTCCCATATCCTTTGATAACTAATCCTCAATTACTGGATTCTAAATACCAATAGGATGTTCCCATGTCTCGATTTATCTCTCAAAAAGCTATATATATATATATATAACTACCATTCCTTACCAAATCAGTGTGAACTAGTTCAGTATTTTGCTTTCGAGTTCATTAACTATTTTTACTAGTTGTAGTAATTAAGACCAATATCAAGTTATTCTAGACAACAACTATTCTTATTCTTTCATATTTTAATTATTAATTAGAATCCTATCACATTTAATGAACTTATTGAATCACTATCATCATAGACTCTTAACTCGTTCACTATCTGGATGACTTTGGCTACATTATCTTTTTAACCATTTAGAACTAATCTCAAGATCATTAATGTTATTTAAAAGTTTCCTAGCAGATTCTAAAGAGACCAATTCATCCTTTTCCTGGTTAAATTAATAACTTTAGTTATCTTTATTCTTAAGCCCAAATCACGCACTAGTGGCCATGGAGTTTCAATGTTATAATATTTATACATACATCTACGTGGAAATCTCTTACAACTGACATATGGTTCCTATCTTAAATTCTCTTGTTAGTTAATTGAAATCGTTAAACCAACTTCTATTTCTTTTAGTTTAAAATTAACTCACTCAACTCCTTCATACTTGACCCAGTTAACTAATTTGATAAACCAAGTTAGGTCGTTTGCTATCTGGTTGGTCGAATATCTTATTCACTTCTTCAGTTTCAATCTATCTTATTCCAACAACCTATTGATCATTAAATTTGACTATTAACCCGATTCCTTAGATTATTTACTAAAACTAAACATGTTTGAGTATATTTAGGTAACATTTGTGGAACTCTTTGAAATTGAATCTCCAATTTATTTATAAGAGTGAAGAAAAATCCTTGAAATCATAGTTACGCAAGAGTAATCATATTATGTAGAGTAACCTAACAACCTATTCTTCCCTGCTCCAAACTTCTGATTCTCACTAGACAACATTTTGAATCTGCCACTCTTCTTCCAATTCCAAGAACCGCATCATCCCATAAGCTTTCAACCTGTCCTAATTTCATGAACCTATTCTACCCATAACAAGGACTCTCACCTAAAATCAATCCTCTTCATAATTCAGATTCTACAAGCAACTTTACCAACATCAACAATTACATACTCTAATTGAATCCAGATTTCAGAACTAATATCAAACAATATCATATTCAAACAAACACTAATTCCATAAGCATAGAACCAATACCTCATGTCCATTCTAATTTAATAATACTATCAAGGACAACATCACAAACAGGTTTCATATAATCCATTGAACAATTTGAGAAATCTAGCAAGAGAAATTATATAAATTGAGTAAATCAGGAATTAGTAATTTTATTTGAAAGTGTTTAGTACCTCAGTTAGGGTTTCAAGGTGAGTATGGGTGGCGGTGGTGTGGTGGTTCGCGGGTGATACGGCTGTCCCCCAACCATTCTCCTTCAAATTTCTCAAGAAAACACCCCAAATTTTGAGTATAATCTCTGAATAGATAGAGGGTTTAGGTATTTTGGATCTTAGCCCATCTTACTCCTTCTCTAATCGCCGGAAAAGTGGTCGGAGATGGCCTGGGTTTCGCGCCGGAACCGCTACTCGCACGCTTCTCCCTCTTCCTTTCCTCGTTGGCCGCCGTTGGTGGTTGCTGCTGCTCGCGGAGTGGAGCAACGCGCCTCGCCACGCCGCTGCTCTCCCCTCTCTCGCCCTCTGCTTCTCTTCTTCCTCTTCCTCTGTTTCTCTCGGCCCCGACCCCAGCTTTCCCTTCTCTCTCTTTCTCTTCTCCCTTCTGTTCCTGTTTGTGAAGAAACAGGGCCCTTCCCTTTTTGTTCTCTTTTTTTTATTTGGTGAGTCATTACCCTCACTCACTCTAACTTAATGCCACACACAACCCATTGCTTTCTCCTTAAATACCACGCCTCCCCTCACTCTTGATTTCCCCTTTCTTTCTTTTTTTTTCTTTTATTAACCTTAATAAGCAAAACACCCCCTTTTCTCAATATATATCTTGTATTACATAAACACAAATATAATTGATTTAAACTATAAAATTATCATCAAAATAATAACTCAAACCCTTTTCTTAAAATTATAATAATTCTATTAAAATAATATAATATAATTAAATCAATAAATATGCACAGCTTCTTAATAATAATATATAATCAAATATAAGTTTTCATTTAAAACACAAGGGTTTTAATAATTAATTAAGCTAATATTATAATTAACAATTAATAAAGGTGCTCCTAAAACAGAGCTATTACAGAATCGAGCTTGACAATATAGATATTAACTCTTTAGAGCACGACCCAGGATTACGTTCGTCAATTTGGAATTATTTAAGAAACAAAATGAAATAAGAAGGGCTTCTATAAGATTGGGGATCAATCAACCTGACTTACCCAATTATCCTTTTTCGAGTCCAGAAAACATCGTCGTCGATTTCAGGCCTATTGGTTTGATAAGTTTCCAGATTGGTTGGAATATTCGCCTTCTAAAGATGCTGCATTTTGTGTACCTTGTTATTTGTTTGCTGAACCAAGTGCTCATTTCCAATCTTTTACTATAACCGGTTTCCAAACTTGGAAAAAGGTCAATGATGGAAAGCGATGTGCTTTCCTTTCTCATGTTGGTAAGGTCCATGTACTATACACAAAAATGCAGTTCAATGTTATAGAACTCTCCTAAATGAAAAAGTTCAAATTCTCAATATTTTGAACAAGCAAAATAAGAGGTAAATAAAAGCAGAATCGGTTATGTTTCAAGACATGCATTGTTATTCTCCGTTTGTTAACTCTAGAATCTTGTCCTTTGATAGGTCATGATGAGTCAATAAATTCAGAGCACAAAGGAAACTATCTTGAATTCAGGAAAATATTGGCTTCATACAATAAAGATGTTTCTAAAGCGATAAGGCAAGCTCCTTATAATGCCAAGTATATCTCTCCGTCGATTCAGATAGAAATTCTTCATATTATGTTGAATAAGGTTCGCACTAATATTCGGTAGGAAATTGGAGATTCTAAATATATTATTATTGTTGACGAGGCTCGTGATGAGTCCAAACAGGAGCAAATGGGTCTTATTTGAAGATTTGTTAACAAAAGTGAGTCAATAAGGGAGACATTTTTTGACCTTATACAGGTTCCAGATACTATAGTAGCAACACTGAAAAGGGAGTTGTGTTTCGGTACTTGCTCGATATAACTTAGCTATAAAAAATATTCGAGGAGAAGGATATGATGGTGTTAGTAACATGAGAGGTGAGTGGAATGGTTTGCAAGCATTATTTCTTTTTTTCTGACTGCCAATATGCTTATTATGTCCATTGTTTTGCTCACCGTTTACAACTTACTTTGGTTGCCGCTTCCAAAGATTTTAGTCCTATACATCAATTTTTTCCAAATTTGACTTTCATTATCAATGTCATTAGGGAGTCTCCTAAACACCTTGATCAATTGCAAGAAACCACAACAACTAAGATAAAATTATTATTATTATGGGTAAAATAGAAAGCGGTAGAGGAGGTAATCAAATGGGTACTTTGAAAACAGTCGGAGATACACGTTGGGGTTCGCATCTTTATTCCATTCGTAGCTTGATGAAAATATTTGATGGAATAGTCTCATTATTTGAACACATAGTGGATGATAAGTCTTGTAATTCAACTCTACGTAAGGAAGCTGATGCTTCTTTGAATATCATGATTTCTTTTGATTTTGTATTCATTCCAGATATGATGGAAGAAATCATGGGAATAGCTGATTTTCTCTGTCAAGTTTTGCAACAGAAGTCTCAAGATATTGTCAATGTTGTGGAATTAGTCGCTACAAGCCAAAGATTAATCCAGGATACGAGAGAAGATGGATGGGAAAAACTTCTAGATAAAGTTGAACTCTTTTGTCAATCAGCCTGATATTATGGTACCTAGTATGGATGCTCCTTATATAGCTCGTAGAGGTCGAGCTCGTCATCAAGGAGATCAAGTTACAAAATATAATGGATCATTTCTATTGGGTTGAAATATTTTTGGGCACTATTTACAAACAATTACAAGAATTGAATCACATATTTAATGAGAAAGCTCTTATCTTTGTCATCCTTATTAGAGCCTAGAGATGGCTTTAAAATTTTTGACATTGACAAAATTTGTATGGTTGCAGAAAAGTATTACGCCGTGGATTTTACTGAACAAGAAAGACGCAATTTGAGATATCAATTGCGACACTTCATTTGTGAAGCAAGAAATGATTTATATTTTAGAAACATCTCTACTTTGCAAGAGGTTTGTGAACAGTTGGTTCAAACAGGGAAGTCAAGTGTATACTCTTTGTTTGACAGACTAATACGTCTCACATTGACTTTACAAGTATCAACAGCTACCACAGAAAGAGCATTTTCAGCCATTAAAATAATAACGACAAGGCTGCATAATAAGATGGAAGATGAGTATTTGACAAATAGCTTAGTTATATATAGAGAGAAAAAAATTCAAAGACATTTAGTACAAAGTCCTTAACTGACGATTTCAGATTGTTGAAAGAGCGTCGGGCATTACTTTAATTAGGATAGTTAGAATGAGATTGTGACACTTGTTTTTTGTAAGGTACTTTTTTTTAATTCTACTAAGTTATATCATTGGTTTATCAGTTTATCTTAAATCATTTTGTTTTTTTTATATTTTTTATAATGGTTCTAGTTATATACTCGTACTTGAAATGTTATAGAAATTTTTATTTTGGCCCCAATCAGAATAATCCTCAAGATCCACCATTGCTGGGGCTAGACCGTACCAAACCGCAAATCAAACTGTTTTGGTGCAGTTTGGCTTGGTTAATGGGCTCAAAAAATGAGTTGGTTTGCGTTGTTTACCAAACTGCGGTTTGCGATTTGTGGTTTGGTTATTATATATCTAAACCAAACCTCACAACAAATCTCCTAATAGCCTTTAATATTCGACTTACCAATAATTTTGTACATTTAGTGGTACTATTTGTAGGGCCTCTGTAATTTTTAGTATTCTCTAGCTTTTTGTAGTTTATTTTTATTCTTTTAGCAACAAATGTGTAGTTGGTAAAATAAAGCAACAATTACAAATTAGAAAAAATTTATTGAGATAAGATATGGGTGAACCGCAAACCACGCCATACCAAACCGTTTTATGTGGTACAGTTTGGGTTGGGTTGGCCCAAAGTGCGGCTTGGGATGGTTTGGAAAAACGTCAAACCGTTTTGTGTGGGTTGGTTTGGGTTATGTCCCAAATCGCACGGACCTAACCCATGCTCAGCCCTAATCAAATGTGTACTGAGGCCCGAACCATGCTCCGCGGTTTTTGTACGTTTCAATTTGAAAATAGTTAATAAGTGTTGTTATGTATTGCGAAAAAATTAATAAAAATTGAAGTCATCTCATTTACAATATGGATTTTGCAAAGTTACAACTTAACTCTTGGTTGTCATTCTTATTTCTTTATTGATTTACATAGAAAAAGCATTAATAGTATGTTGGAGTCATGGTTACAACTCCTTATTCCATACTCAAGGTTACGGGTTTCAATATTCACGATGACTTATACTTCCTCCGTTTAAATTTAAATGATGCACTTTCCGTTTTAGGAAATTTCAAAATAAGAGATACACTTTGGCGATTTACTTTAATTGGTAACTTTTAGTATGTGTAAAGATAATTTAACCCTTACTAAAGACACATAACCAAGTTTAATATCCTAATAAACCAAACCTCACTCTTTTAATTTTACCCATCTGCTCTCCTCAAACCCCAACGAACCCACCACCATCATATCCACCCACCCAACCACCTTCTCTACCACCCACCCATTCTCCCTCCTCTCCCTCGACACCACTTCACCGTTGTGTATACCACCACTTACTAAAACACACAACGTTACCACCACATCTCCACCATCGCTAACACCAACACCAACAGTGAACCCCCCTAATTAACCATCATCGTTGCTGCTTCCTCTTCCACCGAACTCGAAGACAAAGTTGTCTCTTCCTCTGTCGCTTCCTGCCAGGAGGTTGTCGTCCTTTCCAAACCAAAAATAATTAACCTTCTTTCCCTTACAAATGAATGTATAGTGGAAGTAAGGATCGTATCCATAAGGAGCAATGCACAAGTTGATAATTAACATACTTAAACCCCTACAGTTGTTCTAGGAATCACTTAACCAATGGGGGATTGTTTGATGATAATGGACTACAAACTGCAATGACTAAACAAATTAAAGTTAAGTTAAGACAATAGAAATAAGCCTTGGAGTCGAATAACATCCACTTCCAACCAAAGTTCCGATCATTGAATTCTCAAGCTTAACAAACTCTTGATTACTTATTGTGGAGCTTTAAACTCCTAATCTCCCTAACCACGATTAAACAAACACGTTCACGTGAATTTCAATCCTTTTTATTACCTAACTCAACCAATTACAATCAAGTTCAACGCAATAGAAGCATTAAAACCCGAGAAACAATAAGATTACCAAAGTTGGTACGCAACAACATTCAAGTAATATGCTAACTTCTCCCTAAATTCCCTGAACTCTAATTCATTACCATATTTTAATCATTGTTCCTTACATAAAAAACCAAATTACACCTTTATGTAACTAAGTTCATTTTCTCTTGGAGTCCCCACTAAAGAATTCGGCTCCGTTTGTTTTAATAGAAAACAATTTTCATGGAAAGTCACTTTTCAAAGAAAACAATATTCAACGGAAAACATGATTTTGGAAAAAGTTTTCCTTTGTTTGTTTGATTAGAGGAAAACTTAGGGAGAAAAGGTAAATTAAGTAAAAGAGAAGGAAAGATGGGAGGAGAGAATAAACAAAAGTAAGGAATGTAGGCTCCATTTGTTTTAATGGAAAACAATTTTCATGGAAAATCACTTTTCAAGGAAAACAATATTCAATGGAAAACATGATTTTAGAAAAAGTTATCCTTTGTTTGTTTGATTAGAGGTAAAGTTAGGGACAAAAGGTAAATGAAGTAAAAGTGAAAGGAAGATGGGAAGAAAGAATAAAAGAACTAAAAACTGAAGAGGAAAATGTGGCATACCTTGTTTACAAAATGAAATTGGTTTTTCTCTTCTAAAAGCATTTTCCCACCTTTAAGAAAATCATTTTTTACCCCTTATCAAAACAATCAAAGGAAAATGAATGGAGGAGACCAAAACAAACGGGGTTATAGAGGAAAATGTGGCATACCTTCTATATAAAATGAAATTGGTCTTCTTCTTCTAAAAGCATTTTTCCACCTTTAAGAACATTATTTTCAACTTCTTACCAAACCAAACAAAGGAAAATGAAAGGAGCAGCAAAAATCCATTTTCCAAGAAAATGGTTTTACACCAAAACAAACAGAGCCTTCATTCTTCTCTTGGAGTTCCAACTCATAATTTCACTTCTTGTCTTCATAAAACACTGTTATTAATTCATGAACAGTGCACATACAAAGCTTTTAAACCTTGTTAGTTCATTACTTTACTTTGTCATCCTCATAACCATATTGGGTTAACACATGATGAAAAAATTTACTTTTTTTTTTTTGAGGGAAATGAAAAAATTTACTTAAAAGATTGGTCTGGGACTTCGGCCTTGCACGGAACTAGAAACTGAAGTTGAAATAAAAGTAGTTACTTCCTCCGTTTTTTATTAAATGTGACACTTTCTATATAAGGAAGTTTGGAATTAATTGTGACACTTTCTTTTTTGGGCAAATCTTTCTCTCTATCTCTCTCCTATCACATAGGTCCTCTTCTTTCTTTCTCTCTATCTCTTTCCTCTCCAAAAATTGTCTAGGAGTCCGTGAAATTAAAAGTGTCACAACTGATAAAAAACGGAGGAAGTATATAAATTTAGCATAAGGCAAAAAAAAAGACAATTTCTAGAAGTTATACTGTCCAAAAAATTGTATACATCACTAATCAGTGTTACAAGAATAATAGAACAGATAATGGATGCTAATTGCTAGTTGCTACTAGCGTAACTCTGGCCGCTAATGTAAAATGAACCTAGCAGGCACCTTTTGTTTTACAAAAATATCGGCCTCATATACACCTGAAGCTGGAAGAATGGAAAGGAGGATCAAGAAAACAACCACACTTTCCAGATCAATGAACATTACAGTGTTGGAGTATAGGATGATCATAATCAACATATTTTTCCCAGAGTGGTTTGTACTTTTCAATGCCAATCTTCAACCATGGCTTTGAGTTCCCGTTGTAGTGCAGTACAGCCCCCTTTGCTATCAACTTGGTATCCACATTCGTATATCCTAATCCCAAGATGTGCCATGAGGGATCCAATGGCTCTGTCAACCCATAGAAAGTTAACAAACCGGGCGGAAGAGTGCCCAATTTCCAGAGAGTACGGTCTATGTTCTTTTCCTGCCAGTAGTGATAGATTCCAGTGACGTTTCTTTTTCTCCATTCTACCAGGTCAAAAACGTTCATGCCGAATGCCCACCCACATGCGTCAGGGTCAAAATGTGATCGTATAAGAGGGTGAGAATAATTCAAGTACTTGTGATATCGATGAAATGTTTCCATACATGTCTCGACCGCCCCATTTACATTGCTATTCAAATCAATAGAGAATAGAGGAGAGAGATCCTTCTGGACAACAACGTCATCGTCAAGGAAAACCACCTTCTTTAATGCTGGATACACTTCTGGGATATAGAACCTGAGATGGTTCAGCATTGAAAGATACTTGGGGTTCCGGAACTTTATTGGTGTTTTATTGTCATCATTGTTGCCTGAGAAGTAATAGTTTTTCGTGTCTGAATCTTGTAGCTGCCTAAGAACTGGGACGTATGAAGCATTAAGCCAACTGAATTCCTCAATCTTTTGAACCTCAACTGTAACTCCGCGGAAGTCGTTCATTGAAAACCAGGCCTTCATAGGTGCATAGTTAACCTCATCAGTTACAAGGTGAAAAACCACCTTTTCCGGATTTTTGGAGTTCACTGCAGTAGAATTTATAACTACTGATGTGGCAAGGATGTTATCAGAGAAAATACAGAAATGATAAAGGCTGTTGTCTTCAAGTTTCCAGACGCTTATTTTTCTTTCAGCAAGCTTTCTCTGTACACTTGGATTTCTAAACCATTCAGTTGCAAGCCTAACACCAAGACAATAAAGGCTTTTCGGGACTTCCTCAGCAGCTATTTGCCCATATTTGGAACTTTTATCACTCACTGAACTCATTTGCTCTTCAAGAGACTGAATTTTGGCTTTTAATCTCATAATCATGGTAGCACTGTCATAGTGAAGTTGCTGAGCTTGGTAGAGCAAAAGTGCCATGTCCTTGATTGCAGTTTCAGACTCCCCAACTGTCAATGGACTCCGTCGTGTGGCAGCATTAGAAAGGAGAATCTGTGAGTTGCGAATCTGTGCACTCAGCTCCCATGCAAATTGAAGGTTGTTGCTTTCTTTAGCTATCACAACAAGAGATTTAGCTAATGCAATTTGATCACTAAGCTGCCTTGTTAGCGAAGTTGGGTTCAACATCTCCTCCGTAACGTTAAGGCCTTCCAAAATTCTATTCTGCCTATAGGACTTCTGCATAAAACATAGGAGTGGGTCAAATAATAACATTCAGGTACACTGGGTGTCAGAAAAGACATCTGTAGAGAAGAACAGAAGCAGCAGAAAAAGCAGAAGGTACAAGCATAGCCTGTAACAGATAAATAGGAAGGACAGACAACACAAACCACGGCTTTGTTCTCATCACCTGAACTAAGGTGCCATAGTAGGAACTTTATATATGTTGCTCTGGTCTGGACGGAATTTTTTGGTCTGTAGGGTGAAGTCCCATGGTTGAACTTTGACCATATTTTTATGCTATTGTATTATGATCATGTAGAATCTTTTTAGATTATGTAGAATCTTTTTAGATTATTCTAACTCTGAAAAGAATAAGTAATAAGTTCCTAAAGCAAGGTAAACAAAGCCCAAATATGCCAACTTTTTGATCAATCAGTAAACAATTGACTAATCTTCAACATTGACGAAACACAGTCTAGTTGACAAAATATATTACTCCTTCTGTTTGAAATTGATAATTGCTATGAAATATATGTTCAACAAAGGGAGGCTGGGAGCATTGGATCCACATACCATAAAAAAGGGCACTTAGAAGATTGGCAAGCAAGGAACATCTAGATCTTAACGACGTTGATGTAGTACCACACATCTTTAGATGTTCCAGTTCTTTTCACCTTCAATATGTAGCCAGAAGCTATTCAAGAACAAATCTAAACCATGGTGTATATCGTCCCCACAATAGCAACAAAAAAGGGAGGACATCAGTTAAAAAACACAGGAAATTACCCAATTTCTTGGGAAACAATACTACTTCCCCCATAAAATCACCGCAATAAAAGATCTAATCCTTACTCAAGTTTCATTGAAGACTAAGAACCACTTCCTTGCTTCATTATTTTCTTTTTCTTCCTGTTATTATGTAAATAATTTGTGTTTCTTATTCAATTGAATTACAACAAAGCTTAATTGGAAACTTCGTGAGTGTGTTATAGACCGGATTTGATGGACAATGTAGATGATAATGTAAGGAAGGAAATGGTGATTTTAATGGTGATATAAGAACTAAAAATGGAACTTGGATTGATAGGATGGAAATATTACATGAACCCTAAGAATAATACAAGCTAAGCACTACCTACAAAAGATTCATTTTTTTCATTAATTTTCATGATGACTATTTTCTCTCCACTTAGCTCTATTTATAGATAAGTTATCCCTAAAACCTCTAAACCCTAAATTATTATAAACTACCTAAAATACCCTTAACCTAGTAATATCGATTCATTACACATTACTAAAATCACCCTTGTCCTACTAAAGTTGATGTATGACAATACCGGCCCCCTAAAGTCCCACCTTGTCCTCAAGGTGGGTAGTAATCGGTCTCCAAATAGTTGCCTTGGTAACACTGTAAATTGTTGTATCTGAGACTAATGCCCGGCTTCCATTGTCGTTCCAAATCTTCATTGATTAGGCTTCAAATTGCTTTGGGCTGAGTGGAGAAGTTGCAAGGAGATGCCATGGAGTGGAGTTTTAAAACCTTAGTTGGAATACTGGGCTCGAGTGAGCATCATAATCATTTGGTTCATTTGGTTTGCTGCTGTTACTAGGAAAGAGATTGGGTTGGTATTTGGGCCGGGAAGTGTGGAAATGTGAAATTAAAGCTGATGAAATTGAAATGGGCCTAGTATGAGGAAGCCCAAACGCATAAGTAAAGCCTTGTTTCAGTTGTTCCATTTGAGTAGCCCAGTAACCACGTGAATTCAACTCTGATATTTTTGCACTAAAACCCCCATCATGGTAATTTACCAGTATACCCTTACTAGGATGTTCTAAACTTAGCTTCCCTTGCAAGCCAACTGATATTTCAGTCAAACTCCTCTTGAACCCTTCATCTTCTAGAAGTCTCTTCCCTTCATCTTCAGTGGTGCTATCATTAAGCATGTCCGATGTATCACCACCTGCACCACCGGGGCCGTAACCAACCACCTTTCCTTTATCCTTTCTTCCCTTCTCGCCGGTTTCCTCGCACTTTCCTTGCCGCTAAGTCTACCATCACCGCCGCCACAGTAACCTGCACGCGGATCCTCTTCCTTGACGGTAAACTTCCCTCCAAATTCCTTTCCTCCATCGCTGCCCCCATAGACGTCATTAGCGACCTTCCGTTGCAGCCCACTTGCTTTACCTTGAATTATGACCTTAGCGCCAACAGAACCACCACATGCGCCACCGCGATCCCCATTTTCAGTTAAACAGACTTGTCTTTCTTCAAGGTTCCTGGCTCTTACAGCACTATTCAAGCCATCACTAAACCTGATCTGAGTTGGGTGCTCCAAAAAGGACGATGGTGAGGAACCAAAGCGTAGCCCAAGTAGGCAGCTTCAAGTCCTGCCATCGCCATTGTCGAAGGGGCCGCTCTTGTTCAAACCATCGCAATGCTTCACCAACAAGTGCTACACACGCAGCCATGAACTCCTCTTCCGGGTTGAACCAGAAAAGCTGAAAGTAACTTTCAATTTCACAAACCCATTCCCTTGGATTCTTCCCATCAAACAGAGGAAGTTGAAGCTCATAGCGGGTGTTTTGCAGCTTCCTCCGATCTGGAAACCACTAGTTCATCTCGGCAAAACCCTCATGAACAAGGCGTCGTAGCTCATCCATTGATACCAAACAGCAAAATAATAGTAATGCAGTAATAAAGGTTCAAGGTTTTTTTTTTTCTTTTCTTTAACAAAATAAAGATTAGTGGACAGTGATAGAAGGAAAGGTTAACAATAAGAAATAGAAGGAAAGAGGCAGTAACAATACAGCAGTACTACCGTTCTCTCTCTCTTGTTTTTTTTTTTTTTTTGGGGAAAACAGAAAAAAATCAGTGGACAGTGGTGTTTTCCGGCCACCACGGACCGTCGGCTCTGATACCAAGTTGTTATAGACCGGATTTGATGGACAATGTAGATGATAATGTAAGGAAGGAAATGGTGATTTTAATGGTGATATAAGAACTAAAAATGGAACTTGGATTGATAGGATGGAAATATTACATGAACCCTAAGAATAATACAAGCTAAGCACTACCTACAAAAGATTCATTCTTTTCATTAATTTTCATGATGACTACTTTCTCTCTACTTAGCTCTATTTATAGATAAGTTATCCCTAAAACCTAAATTATTATAAACTACCTAAAATACCCTTAACCTAGTAATATCGATTCATTACACATTACTAAAATCACCCTTGTCCTACTAAAGTTGATGTATGACAGAGTGACACTCTACCTCTCTTGAATGATAATCCCCTTTTCAAGAAAAATAACTTGAAATTCGGAAGGACCTTTTAGGTCAACGCTATCTCAACGGTGTATGTGACAGCTAGACTCTTAACTTGCTTACATGAACAAAATACAACAAAGTTGATGTTTCTTTGAGCCCCCACCCCCCCCCCCCCCAAACCCCCCTCCAAAATAAAATATAAAAAAACGCATTCCAAATCATATACTTTTACATGAGGAATGGGAAATCTGGTAAATTCATCAAGTTATCCAGCATAATATGCTTGTCGAATGCCCAAACTCGTCACACATACTAAAAAACCTAAATGGCCCTTGTAATCTCTAACAGATACAATAAATTTATCAAACATTAGGACAATCTATATCGCTTAACTATCCAAATAGCTACACGATATTCATTTTGAACATATAATGGGCTTAAAAAATTTGCATATGTACCCTCGAACAGCAAAATTGACAAACTTCACAAATCCATATCAGGACCTGGGCACTTCTAGTGAGTCCAACAATCCAAGTCACAAAGCAGCTTTCGATTGCATAAGTAAGATTTGGCAAGATTGCGTTCCATTGAGAAACTAAGGCTTTCAAATTGCAGCAAAACCACCCCGGCCCCTTTTCTATATTTACCAATCCAGATGACGACACTTACAAGTTACAAATTAAAAGGCAATTAAAAGCAAATAATGAAAGAACAACAACGAAGCTAAGATATGCTAGCGCTAATAAGCTGTCATATTCTTAATGATGGATACGCCTGGAATTCATTAATAACCTTGAGTTGCAAAGATTGATAGAGCCCTTAGGACAACCACCAACTTCTATCAAAGCTTGAAATTTTAAACTTAAGTTGCTGTACTGGATAACCTACTTGACTACAGGCTTAACAAACATGTCTTCTACCTGTAATAACAAATTTCTTGTTGAAACGTGATTCTCATAAATAAAAACGTTCATCTTGCATTTTGAATTGTATTTGGGAGAGAGCAGAATCATCCATTTAAATTAGGCGATGTTCCAGTTCATCATCTTTTCTTAATCAACTTCACTAATTTACCAAGCTATGTCGATGCAAAGCACATGGTAATGAGCAGTATCCTGGATGGCCAAAGTAATGGCTCCCGGCATTGGCAAGCAGTTTGTCAGAGCTCTAGTTCTATGGCCAACATATGAAGTATGATGGAAGAGATCTCAAACACATTGTGCAAAAAAAAAGTAAAACAGTTGATGGGGGCATTGCCTTGGTTCAAAAGGAGTTAAATTTGATAAGGGGGGTTCTCAGGGAGGACGACAACCAAATCGACATCAAGATTAGACAACAGTGACATTTAAACCATTTCCATGGGTGACGAAGGCATCGACATTCCTCACATGATGTTGTCTTCGTCTAAATCAAAGAGAAGGAGGGAGACGGACCAGGACACACATTAAGAGAAGAGGCATCACCGCTCAAAAATTCTTGTGGTTGAAGCAATACACTGGTAATTTTGACGGTGGTTGTGGTAGATTCGACATCCACCATTGGGGGGACATTCCCCATTGGAGTTTGTGGAGGAGAAAGATTTGTGAAGGGAGATTCCTAGGTGACTGGTTATCGCAGGAGGTGGGATAGCAGTGAAGGCCACCAGCAGAACGAAGGCAAGTCCAAAAGATATTAATTGGGAAAGTTTTAATGAGCTAAATGATGACACAAAGGTGACTAATAGTAAGAAGAAAGTGCAATCTATTATCATCCCACTTATTGAGGTCAGCTTTATAAGGGACCACCATGAGACGAGGCCATATAGGGCTAGGGGAAGAAGAAAAACGGGGTGAACTATTGAAATTAAGGCTATGCCCTTTTCTAACTTACTCACTATTATAGAGACTCCTCTCTTCTGCACCTTTTATGAGACTACACTAGGCCCATATCTGATTTCTCTAACTCTAAGCCTGATTCCTTATCCTAAGCTTTTAAACCCAATCACTCCATTACACTTGCACCACCTTCCTCTTAATCTTCCTAACGCCCCGCCGCCTACAAACATCAGCTCCCACTTTCCTTATCCGGAGTCTTAAAACCCAAAGTCTGCACCTCAGAGCTCATACTTATGCTTTCAAGAAATCAAAGTAACCCACTCAACTTTTAAATACTACACACATGATCTAAAACAAGACCCGCTTTCATATTTACACAACACACTCGAATAAATATGGGTGAGCCTAACTCTAACTATATTTATCAAGGCCAATTCAATTCAGGTGTTTTTTCAAACCCTGTTATGAGCCCTTCAGCCCATTATTTCAACCACCCTAGCAATTCTTCTTTCACACAACTTTTCACACCAAATAATTGTATTTTTTTCCCATCCTCCACAAGTACCATCTTAACCCAGCTCCACTCACTTCACTCAGACATCAAATTTATTCGACAAGTTCCAGATTTACTGTTCCATAACAATGCCATTGAAAGGAACCCACAAATTCGCTGATGAGAAGCTGCACCTCATTAGGGAACATGAGCATTGTTGTGAATGTGACAACTAAGTGGGATGCTGAACAACATGTCATGCGGGTGAATGAGTGCAATTACTCAATTACTAGTTACTACCCACCTTGAGGACATGGTCAAAAATTTATGTGGTCAGTAATGTAAATATAGAATGAACTAGCCATCGGGCAGGGGGTATCCTTGAAATCACATTGGAATTATGTGAGGGGTTAGCTTGTGGGGAAAGACAGAGAATTAGTTACAGAAGATATGCTATGATAGATGACAAATGAGAGAGAGAAGACATGATGAATGTTGATCAAAATTCTCTTTATTTTATGCAATATTTCAATTTGTCAATTTAAGTCCATCTTTTCTTGATCATCTTCACTGCACTTGAAGCTACGTCGGTTAATAGCACATCAGCATCATTGTCAAACAAATTTTGTTCGAGCAGCAAGAAAGAGGGAAAAGTGCAGCCATACATAGTGGTGGGCTTGCTTGTCATTGATTTCCTTAGGAGTTATAAGGAAAAATGTCGCTAAGTACCTAAAGAGTTTCGGTGAGCAATGCACGCTTGACCCACTCAATCATTCTGATTTTCGACAACAGACAAGATAAACTCCATCAACTAATTAGTCACTGAACACATTATTCACAGCATAATCAGTTATTGATTAGGAATTCGTGACAAGTGAATAGAGATAGCTCTCTTACACCATGCTACATGCTAAACGCTCTAAAGTGAACCAAATTTATGGAGAAATAGAAAGTTTCTCGTGAGAGTTGGGAGTGGGATGGAAGGAAATCCGTTTATAGCAATTCACAACTTTCAAATTTCCAATTTCCTAGGATCCTAACAAACGAATAAGTATCATTTAACCTTATTTCCCATATCACACCATCATTTTCATCACTCGAGCCACTTTTAAGAAGCTTTAATGGTCTAAGTGTTTAGTGCAGATTGACAAGCTAAGAATTACTTCCCCTCTTTCAAAATCAATGCGAGACTTAAATTTCCCATGGTATTCAACGCCATATTTTGACCATGAATATTTTTACTACAACAACAACAACTAAGCCTTATTCTCAAAGTGATTTGGAGTCGGCTAACATGAATCTTCAACTGAAACCGTTGCCAAAGAAGATGGCATCGACAAGAGTGATAAAAAGTGTTTAAAAGGGTTTAAGTTTTAAGAATTTTTAAATAAGCTTTTGAAAACAAGGTTTACACCATAAAGTTTTAAAAGAGGTTTTCAACAAAAGGTTTTAATACCAACACAATTGAGAAAAACAAATAAATGCAGTAATCACACCCCATCATCCATATGGATACTGCCCCACCACCCACTTCTATCCAACGCCATGCTCTCCTCAATCCCAAGTAGCCTCATATCACTTTCAATTACCTTCATCTAAGTGATTTTAGGTCTTCCCCTACCCCTTACAATTTGATTACTCCTCCACTTCTCAATTCTTCTCACCGGTGCATCACCTAATCTCCTTTTCACATGACCAAACCATCTTAACCGATTCTTCCTCATCTTTTCTTCAATGGATGCAACTCCAACTTTTTCCCGAATCACTTAATTTATTAATCGGTCCTTCCTTGTGTGGCCACACATCCACCGCAACATACGTATCTCGGCCACGGCATTGTTTCACCGCCCAACTATCGTTGCCATGTAACAAATCAGGCCTTCATTTATTAATCGGTCCTTCCTTGTGTGGTCACACATCCACCTCAACATACGCATCTCCGCTACGGCATTGTTTCACCGCCCAAATATCGTTGCCATATAACAAAGCAGGCCTAATTGTCGGTACGGTAGAACTTTCCCTTCAATCTTTGGGGAATGCTAGAATCACAAAGTAACCTTGTGGCGCTTTTCCACTTTAACCGCGTTAATTCTATGAGTCAGTTCTCCATCCTTTTGGAGAGTGGATCCAAGGTAACAGAAGACGTTCGATCATAGAATCACTTTGCTATCCAAAGTGACCGCCCCTTCCTCGCCGCTTGTAACCCCACTAAACTTGCACTCTATATACTCCGTCTTACTTCTACTCAATCTAAAACTACGGGCTTCTAATGTATGCCTCCACAATTCCAACTTACTCTCAACACCTTTATTTGTCTCATCAATCATACACAATATCATCCTTGAACCATGAATATTTTTATTGTGTAAAATTAAAAACAATGAAATGATATTTAAAAACTACAAATCTAGCAAGATCTCATATGATTATGACACTCGGTATTCGTGGTCAAATTTTGTAAAAACTGACCTCAAAAGTAATAAATTATTGTCTTTATTAATACCGGTGATGCTCTTGTCAATTTCTTTTCTACGTGCTAATTATCAATGAGATTCTAGAAAGTTCAAATCTTATTTCAAAGCTTAAAAAGATAGTGGGATAGAAACATATAACTAAACTCCCAAGGGTCAACTTTGGAGAGGCGTAACAAGCCCCAGTCCTTCAAATTTGACTCTTGGGCGTTAGATTATTATATGTCTCCATCCAATTTTCCTTTTTCCAACTAAAGGAAAGGAATAGTAAGATGTAAGTGTAAAAGTATTAGACTAAACTCAACTAAAAATAAGCTATAAGGAGAACAAGCCCTATAACTTGAGAACTACTTAATGTTGAGAAAAGGATCCATTTATTGCTAATTACCTTTCCAACAATTTGTCTCATGCTTAATGTAAATAGATATGGCAGGGTTATGCCCTTTCACAGTTTGGCAAAGATAGTACCATACCTTGCTTTCAGATGCCCATGCATTACCTATCACACAAAATATTAGTCCTACTTTCACATTAAACTACTATGGTGTGTGCACGATCGGAGCACTTGTAGGTTCTTTAAGTTTTCAAGTTGGTAAATGAGTAGATTAAGCACCAATCAACAACATCTTAGCAAACTGGGTGGTTGTAATTTGTAGGTTTTTTAACATTCAAAATGGGTTACATGACATCTCGCAAGGATCATAATTAAGATTGCGGTCAAACAAAGTAGGAGTTTTGCAAAGACAAAGGAAGAAAAGCTTAAAGAAATTGAAAGTTTATGCAAGGACTCATGTATCAACGTGAAGATTCAATGGCTGTCTTACTTATAGAATTCCTTCACTTATTTTACTTGCTTGTTTGAAATTAAATTAATATAATGTAGGTTTGTTATTTAATCCATCTCATTTAGCATGAGTAGCTATATTTCTACCTCGGGTTTGGATAAAGCCCAATGGAATAGCTATACATTTTACTAGATCAAAATTACATACATTATTCAACTTACATATGCTTGATACCGGGTACTTATGATTAAGTTGGTCCTCGGTACCCATAATACCAAGATATATGATGTACAAGTACCTAGGGAAGAATTTAAAGATGACGTAAAAATAGTTCCAAATGCAAGGGATTAATTTTGGAAATGCAAAAAGGAATCTGGAGATTGAATTTGAGTTGGATCTTAATGGGCCTAATTAAACAAAATCCTATGAAAATAAAAGAGCAATTGAGATAGTTGGATTTTCATAACTTTAAAAGAGGCCTAGAAGTGAATTGGTTTCTGTACCCCCCCGCAAAGTAACAAAATTCCCCAAAGTTGGCCAAGTATATGCCTATAATTGCGAAATATGATAGTTGCCTGAACCCTATGTTTTAGTTCATTGACTTGGATCTCCATTCATCAATGGCTTTTGTTACTTGAACATTTAAATTTAACACAATTAGGTTCATAAATCGTCTAGTTACTTAGTCTGTTAGGTCTTCATTTTTACTTGCTCTAACAACCCTATACACTTAGATTGCATCTGCTTGAACGCAAGCGAACCAAAGCCACGCGATTGTGGTGCAACCCAACACTTAGCTCCCGATTTGAGACAACATAAGCTTCTATATCTCATGCATTTACTTGCAATCTAATGTGCCTCAGGGACACCTGTGATGTCGAACAGAAGAGGCAAGCCTATGTTATTCCTTATGAAATCCCAGAGCCGCAACAAACCTGTCTTAATCATTCACCAAATAAATTAAGAATTCCAACCAAGCAAAGGTAGAAATGAAGACTAGAGACTAAAAAAGGAAATCTCAAGAATTTCCCAACATCCCAAAACAGACATTCACAAACCCAATTAATCGTGAGTTGTTACATACACTCAAAAAAAAATCGTCCTGCCGAAGTTTCTTCCAATCATCACCATCAGTAACAGTGACAGTAACAAAACCCCAAATCATCAGACACCATATAAAGTACAGGATCAGAACGTTTCATGGACTTCCCCACATACATACATATATACATACTCACTAGAGATGAATAAATCAAGAAGTGAAAATCCAAAATTAAGAGCAAGTGATAATCAAGCAACGCGAAAATGGACAGAACTAAGAAACCCAATTGAAGCACAAAAAGAAAAAGATTACCTTAGCGAAAGCAGGGGTGGACATGGGTTGGCTATCTTTGCTGAGAAGAACAATGAAAAATAGAACAATTACAATTCCAAACAACGCCACCCATATAAGGTTCGAGTATCGCCGTCTATGTTGTCGCCCAAAACTCGGATATCTCCGCCTCATTCTAAATCTAATATGGAGCCTCAAATAATAGTGCAAATTTGTTTCACTAAATTGAGAAATTGGGTTTGGGGAAAAGCATGAAATTTAGTAGAAAATAGGAGAGTCAGTAAGAATGACGGGATGAAAGGGGCGTTGTCTGAAACAGTACAGATCCAGAATCCAAGTATAAGATTTGGGAAAACGAAAGAGCATTCTTTTTAGATTACTGCACTAAAAAAGATGGGTTGAGATTAAAAGGGCACGATTTATACCAAAAAAAAAAAAAAAGGAAGATTCAAAGAGGGTTTGCAATTGAACTGAAAAGGAACAGATAGATCTTCCCTACTTGCTACTTGCTACTTGCTACTTGCTAATTACTAATCATATCTTACTTGAATAGCTCTTGCGCTCACAGTCAGAGACTCACAAGCAACTCACAAGCATCATAAACTTAACCGTCAGTAAGCATGTCTTTGCTTTTTTTTTTTTTAATTTAATAGGAAATTTATTGGGCAAATTCTCGTAAAAACGACGGTCTTATATTAAGCTTAATGTAAGACTAGTCTAATAAGCTTATTTAGCACGCATCCACGAACGCGCATCCACGAACGCGCATCTCCCCCCGGTTACATGCACGTCTTGCAGTTTTAAAAGTTACATTTTAGGTTCAAAAGTTAGGGTTTTTAACCCATTTGTTTATATCATAACCCGTTTTCAATTTCTAACTAAAGTTAATATTTTAGGGTGAAATGTTAATACTTTTGGCTTATAAGTTAAAGTTTTTAGTGAAACAGTTAAGATTTATTATGCATTGTATATGTATATTCCAAAGTTGATGTTCGGATTTAAAAGTTAACTTTCAAGATTTAAAAACTGATATTTTAAGTCTATTTGTTAAATAAAATAACTTATGTCAATATTTAAAAGTTAAGGTTTTAGGTTCTAAAGTGAAGATTTTAAGTTTAAAAGTTAACATTTTTTGCCTATTTGTTAATGTCGATTCCACATATATGGTATTAGTTATGGATTTTTATGCAAAAGTTGGTTTTAGGTTGAAAATTTAAAAAACGCAAAAGTTCAAGTTTTAGGTCGAAAAGTAAAAAAAAATCAATTTGTCTTGGTTGTTTAGTGTGTTGTGCGCGTAATTGAGCTTCTAATTAGCTTATTGGGCTGGTTTGACATTAAAGTTTAACCTAATACCGTCTTATAGTAAGCCAACTCAATTTATTGCCCCAAAATAGGGGCTTGAAAGATAAATGCTTGTCAAATCTAACCAAATTTCACTTGATCCCGAGACCTACCTTGATATTAGAGATAGTATGCAAAACTACTACTTAGACCCGAGTATGCTCCGACGGTTTTGCAAATTACAATTATGTAATAGTTAAACATTAATTAATGTGATGTGTTTTAAAAGTAATACCACAAGTGCACGGTGTCTGTTGTTACCAGAGTCTTGCAAGTACGGGTCGAATCCAAGGGGAGACATGTTTGCAGAGTCAATATTCACGTAAAAAATTACTTTAGACGAAATCAGGGAGAAATCAGCTAAACTACTACTCCCTTCGTTTGAAATCTAGGTACTATTCACAATTAGAGGGAATCTTCTAACTTCTTCAATATATGTAAGAAAAAATGTTGTCCCGTGGGATCTTCTTTTGATTCGTCTCAGTGAGTACCTTATTATTATTCAATCATTTTAGTTTTTACTAATATGTACTTGAAGATAATGATGGTTAAGGAAGTGTTTTGGCAAATGTGGAAAGTCAAAGCGGGAACAACAATAGGGAACATAGGGAGTAATTAAACTAATGAAAGCAATATTAAACTGAGATTTAACTATGGTTTAAAGATTAGTTCGGTCCAACATGCTTATATCAATCAAAATGATCGATTAACTAACAATATCTAGGTCTAGAGTCGAACAAGAGCCAAAGCTAAGCCTAAGATCGGCTCATAACGCCCTCGAATCAACATATATGGTATGATCTCTCATATAATCAAAAATGCTATTTTATTCTAAGCCTCTAAAAGTAAGCCTATGGTCAGGTCAAACTCAAGTTGCCAGATGTAATTCATGAAATTGTACACTAACATAAACTACGAATTCAAGAACAAATCACACTACAATTTCCCTTATCACAACCTAGAACTAATAGCAATTCAAATAATAATCATGGTATAAACATGGCTTTCCTCCCTAAAACCCTAGAAAAACGACTACTCACTCATAATTGAATTAAGAACAATGAATATAATATAAAAACCTAAACTTTGCATCATATAAACGATTAAATAAACAATCAAAGCAATCATAGACGAAGGATGAAATGAGGAATAGAGAATGATACCAATTGACGGAAAGCAATAACTTTTATTGAAAATAATCTGAGGTTCAATCACCTTCGAATCTAATCTAAAGTTGTTTGGGCCCCTTCCAGTCATGGCCCACCTAACCGGTGAAATGACTAAAATACCCTTAGGGGGCAAAATTACCATTTTACCCCTAAGGATCTCACAGTCTGGGAAGTACAGGCCTTCAGTCAGGCCCACTTACTAAAAGGCTTTCATGACATCACCATCTTCACCAGATGACGTCACTTCAGTACTACCTATAAATAGTACTCTCATCTGATCATTCAGGTACGTTTTTCGATATATTGCAGAGCATTTGCTAGTACTATTCTCTCTTACTTCTTAGATCAGATCTGACTTAAGCATCGGAGAGCCGATCCTAGGAACATCCCCGGGGTAGTTCACGGTGCTCGGTTTTGCAGGTGCCGTTGGACTCATTTGGTTACTACCCTAGCTGGAAATTGGACTTCCCAGAATTACAAATTCACTGTGTTTCTTGTACCCGAAACAGTTGGCTCCGTCTGCGGGGACTCTAACAAAACAACTACATTTTCGAACACCATGACACGAGGACAAGGTAATCGCGGTACTGCTGCTCGAAGAACTGCCTCTGAGAACGCTCAGACTACTCTGCTGAACCAAGGAGGAGCTATCGTGGAGGATGAGACAGACGTCCCAGAAACCGGAAGCCAGGCTGACATGGCTCTCGAAGCACCACCACCAGCAGTGACTTACTCGGATCTTCGACAACTCGAACTCCGAATGGAAAGACACATGACTACTGTCATGCAACAGCTCGTTTCAGTAATGAAGACTCAACAGACTACTCCCCCTGACCGGGACAGTCCTGGATCAGCCGCAGGCTCATCGAAGGGCAGCTCAGCCAAAACGTGCCCTAACCGAGCATGTTGTTGGTGGCCCTTCGAGAAAGATACCTGCTGCTTCGAAAGGAAAATCTATTATGTCACCGAGCCAAGATGATTCTCGGTATATCATACAATAGAAACAGAAGAGGGGTATGAACTTCGACGCCCGGGAGATCATCGAAAAGATAAGAGAACAATCCCAGGGAGGGAATTCGAAGCACACAGTGGCCACACGAACCATAGCGCAATCCCATCCGGTGACTAGCCGTCACACTCTGAGGATAGTGAACCCACAACAGATCGAAGAGCCCGAGGAGGTAGCTGAATCAGGCTTTCGAATGGGTTCAGCAGTGCCACACAGATCACCATTCAGCCAACACATCATGGAGACCCCTAACCCGGGCAAAGTCAAGATCCCTTTGATAGAGCACTACTCAGGGATCACTGATCCTGCTGACCATCTGGCAGCATACAAAGCTCAAATGAGCGTACAGACGTTCTGTGAGGTGACGTGGTGCAGGTATTTCCCGACCACCCTCAAAGGCTTGGCCCTCAATTGGTTCACAAGCTTACCGAACGACATCATAACCAGCTTCTCAGCTCTCGAAGCTCTCTTCTCTCAGCACTTCATAGCAGCAAAACGTCACAAAAAGACTAGTGTTCACCTGATGTCCGTTTCCCAGTAGAAAGGGAAAAGTCTGAGCTGCTACATTAAGCGATTCAACGAGGAGTCCCTCAAGGTCTCCGACATCCAGGATGGAGTTGCTGTTACGGCCTTGATGAACGGCCTTCATCCTGGACGCTTCAAGTTCGAACTTGCCATGAGAGAGACTCTCACTTTGGCTGATGCCATGAGACAGGCACATAAGTATATCCAAGCGTCAGACATCTGTAAGAATGTTCATGAAGAAGGGGGAAACAAAAGGAGAAATGAGCCATCGAATCAGAAAGACTTGGCAGACAGACTAAAGAGGCATCGACCATCCGATGGAGGTCATGACCCTCGTTTCAATGTTAACCGGAGGGAAATATACTTGGACATCAAAGAGAAATTTGTGTTGCCTCGACCTAATCCAATCAAAACGTCGAGTTATCGCAGAGACAAAAAGCTGTGGTGCGAATACCATAAAGACTGTGGTCACACGACCAAGGACTGTAGGGAACTGAAGAAAGCTCTCGACAAGTTGGCTGACGAAGGGAAGTTGAATAGATATCTCAAGGAACCTCAGGGTGATCGAAGAAGAGATAAGGGAAAAGAGAAACAAGCTAGAAGCGATGAAACCGAAGGCTATGTAGGCGTCATAGCTGGGGGCTACGCTTCGGGAGGCCTAACCGGCAACGCAAGGAAGAATCACTTATACCATCTAAAGGATGGCGAGAGAATGAAAAGGCCGGACACTCCCACCATGGTGTTCGGAGAAAGTTCGAAGGAGATACAGACCCCCCATGATGACCGTCTGGTCATCGAACTAAAAGTGGCCAACCATAGGGTGGGTCGAGTGTTGATAGGCAGCGGGAGCTCGGCAGACATCATTACTTGGGAATGTTTGCAAAAGCTCAAATACGAAATGAAGGACATCAAGGCCATTGACCAACCTTTGGTCGGATTCGGAGGGCAATTCGTTCACCCCCTCGGAGTCATCAACTTGCCTAGCCGGTTTGGTGACAAGGGAAAAGGACGATGCCTTCCAATCAACTTTCTAGTCGTTGACATCGACCTCCCATATAACATCATCATAGGGAGGCCCACACTGAATAGAATAAAAGCTGCAATTTCCACCTACCAGCTCCTGTTGCAGTTCGAAGCAGATGATGGGACGGTTGGAAGGTTGCATGGGGACCAAAAGTCTGCCCGAGAATGTTATGTCAATAGCTTGAGAAGAGGCAAACCAGTCGAAGCAAGCTCAGGAAAAAGGAAAAGAGAAGAAAAAGAAACTGACAAGATTTCACCCCCACCATTGGGTTTGTTCTATAACGAGAACCCAATCAACTACAATCGACCTCAGCCGGTCGATGAAGATGAAGAAATACAACTCGGACCTGATCCTAACCGGACAGTTCGAATTGGCAAGGACCTTAACCATGTCGTTCGAAAAGAAATAGTGGATCTCCTCCAAGAGTATCAAGAGGTGTTCGCATTTTCAGCTGATGAGATGTCAGGAATAGACCCCTCGGTCACCAAACACCAGCTGAACATCAAGTCAGAATTCAGGCCCATCAAACAGAAGTTTAGACATCAGGGTGCTGAAAGGAACAAGGCCGCAGCTGAAGAGGTGAAAAAGTTGCTAAGTGCCGGAATGATAAAAGAATGTCAATACACAGAATGGCTGTCGAACGTAGTACTGGTTCGAAAGCCCAATGGATCATGGCGCATGTGCGTCGATTTCACCGACCTTAACAAGGCGTGTCCTAAAGACGATTTCCCCCTCCCAAAGATCGACAAGCTAGTCGACTCCACGGCAGGACATGCACTTTTTAGCTTCATGGCGCGAATGCTGGTTACCACCAAATTCCCCTCGCCGAGGAAGACCAGGTGCATACCGCATTCATTACGAATTCCGGGATTTATTATTTTGTGGTCATGCCGTTCGGACTTAAGAACGCAGGGGCTACATATCAGAGGCTCGTAAATAAAATGTTCGAGAAGCAATTGGGGCGTAATGTTGAAGTCTATGTTGACGACATGATAGTCAAGAGCAAGCTAATCGAGGATCATGTCCGAGATTTGCGGGAAACTTTGTCTACCTTACGATCTTACAACATGAAATTGAATCCTAAGAAGTGCGTCTTTGGCGTTCGAGGAGGGAAATGCCTAGGGTTCTTAGTGGATGAAAGGGGCATCGAAGCCAACCCTGATAAGATAGAAGCCATCATCAACATGAAGACTCCTCGAACTGTGAAGGAGGTCCAAAGGCTCACAGGGTGTATGGCTGCCCTAGGAAGATTCCTATCAAGATCAGCTGACAAGAGCTTACACTTCTTTAATACATTGAAGAAACCGTGCTTCGAATGGGACTGTGAAGCAGAAAAAGCCTTTCAACAGTTGAAGACCCACTTAGCTTCATTACCAAAGCTTGTCTCACCCTTGCCGGGAGAGACATTATTCATTTATCTAGCGGTATCTGAAACCGCTCTAAGTGCTGTGCTAGTTGCTGAAAGAGAAAAACTACAACACCCAGTGTATTTCGTTAGTCATGCCTTTCAAGGGGCTGAGAGTAGATACCCCCCGTCGGAGAAAATGATATATGCCCTGCTGATGGCCAGTCGAAAATTGAAACCTTATTTTCAAGTCATCCAATCAAAGTACTCACTAGTCAGCCACTAAGAAAGCTCATTGAAAGTAGAAATGGCTCTAGTCGAGTTATCGAATGGGCTAATCAATTGTCAGAGTATGGTTTAGAGTTCGAACCAAGAAGAGCAATTAAAGCACAAGCCTTAGCTGATTTCATCGCTGAGTGCCCAACCGAAGTCGAAACTGCCACCCTAACCGGGACATGGCAACTCTATGTTGATGGCTCTTCATCCAAAGCAGGTTGCAGAGCCGGTCTACTTATCATAGACCCTCTCGAAAATAAAATGGAATATGCAATAAAATTTGACTTTGCTGCCTCAAATAACGAAGCTGAGTACGAAGCCCTTTTGCTAGGATTAAAACTATGCCTCTCGAATGGGGCTAAGGAAATAACGGTTAAGACTGATTCACAGTTGGTCGTGGGTCATGTCACAGGAGAATTCGAGGCAAAGGAGGACAGTATGAGGATGTACCTAGGCAAGGTAAAAGAACGACAACAAAAATTCACCAAGTTCTCAATACAACACATCCCGCGATCCGAAAACCATCAGGCAGATGCTTTATCTCGAATGGCCAGCTCAACATCTGGGTTGGAGCCTCGAACCATTTCTTGGGAGGTGTTGTATAAACCAAGTATCAACAGCCAACTTCTCATTTGCAGCATAGACCGCTCGAACAATTGGATGCAAAGTATCCGCCTGTACTTCGAAGAAGGAAAACTACCAGAAGATGAAAAAGAAGCAGAAAGAGTGCGACGCCGTGCGAGCTGGTTTTTGCTGCACGACCACCTGCTATACAAAAAGTCCTTCACACATCCCCTTTTAAGATGTGTGACGCTCGAAGAGGGCCAACAGATACTTCGAGAGATACATGAAGGCACCTGTGGGAGTCATCAGGGGGCTCGAACTATAGCTGGTAAAGCTTTTCGAGCAGGATACTATTGGCCAACAGTAATGAAGGATGCCAAGGACATGGTCAAAAAATGCCACAACTGTCAAGTGTACGCTCATGTACATCGACAGTCAGTCTCTCTTCTCACTACAATGCAAGCTGTGCTACCATTCGACCAATGGGGGATGGACATCCTCGGGCCATTCCCAGTTGCTTCTGGTGGAAGAAAATTCTTGTTGGTAGCCGCCTACTACTTCACCAAATGGATCGAGGCTGAACCCTTAGCCACCATCACAGATAACAAAGTGCAAGACTTCATCTGGAAAAACATCATCACTCGTTTTGGCATTCCCCGAGCACTCATATCAGACAACGCTCGACAATTCAACAGTGGTCCTACCAAAGCTTACTGCGCTCGATTTGACATACAAACTAAATTTTCTGCTGTCAGTCGACCGCAAACCAACGGACAGGCAGAGGCAGCCAACAAAGTCGTCCTCAAAGGGTTAAAGAAGATGTTAGATGGAGCGAAAGGGTCATGGGTTGAAGACCTACCAGGAATACTATGGTGAGCTCGAACCACGGTGAAAGAGGCCACTGGACATACACCTTTTAACTTGGTTTATGGAAGTGAAGCCGTGCTGCCAGTCGAAGTAGATATCCCCTCACCGAGGATAACATTCTTCGACTACGGGCAAAACGAAGAAGAAAAAAGCGTCAATCTCGACCTCCTACCAGAGACAAGAGGAAATGCACTACTCAAATCAATGGCTCAGAAGGCTAGAATGACCAGGTTGTACAATCGAGGGGTCAAGGAAAGAAAGTTCGAGGTCGGAGACCTAGTCCTTCGAAAGATTGAAGCAACAAGAAAGAAGATGGACCTTGGCAAGCTAAGCCAAATTGGGAAGGACCATATCGAGTAACGGAGGTTATTCATCCTGAAACATACAGACTCGAGAACATGGATGGTGATCCTTTGTTTCGTCCCTGAAATATCGACAACTTAAGGAAGTTCTACGTTTGAAGCCAACCACAACAACTTAAGGGGCTAATATGACAGCAAGATAGATAGTTCTTGTACTACTTCGACCTCACCGGTCTTGTTAAGTTGTTGTGATAAGAATTGGAATAATTGTAATGATCTTGAACTTGTAGGCCTTGCCGGTCCAAACAGACTTGTTAAGATTATGAATGAAATATGACCTCACCGGTCTTTCAAATTTGTCATCTATTTAAGCTATGCATCATGTTCGAAATTTTTAGCACCTAACAGGTTCAAAACGAATTCATAACCTCACCGGTCTCGAATTTCATTAAGTGATGTGACTCCTCTAAGGAGGGCCTTCGAATTTCTATGGACCCTTCTTTGAGGGCATTCGAATTTTGTCGTACAAAAGAAACAGGAGACCTAGCAGATCGAAAATAAAGGCGAAAAGTATGAAACAAGATGAGCAAAAGTTCTTTTCATTCCATTCAAAGTAAAGATTACAAGCTTTGAGAACAGAATAAAAGAAAGCTAAGTAACTGACTTACAAAAAAAAAGTTAAATACATAAATGCTGAGTTACAAAGTCAAAGGACCTCTATGTCGATATCCTCCTCCTCAGACGAGGACTCGGATGTAGAGCTCGCATCATCAGCTTCATCCACCTCAGGCTCATCCTCGACAGCTTCAGAAGCAGCCTCGGCGGTTTGAACTTCGCTTTCCTTGGCAGGAGATAGGTCGGCAACGGCCTCAGCGACCTCCTCAGGGACAGAAGAGGAAGCTTCACCAGCTCCTCGATTACCCTTTGCCTTCTCCTTTTCCATATAGGCCTTGTGGGCCTCCTGCTCATACTCAGTATACTTGGCCAGAACTTGTTGGAAATCAAGTCTTGGAGCCAAGTCTTTATGAGTCTGCTCGAAAAAACCTTGGATTTCGCCTCGAGCAGATTGAAAGCCATCGACCATTTTCTGATCAGCGAAGTTCTTATCCTCTTGCGATCGCTTCCAGCGGTGGACGTACTTGTCCCTCTTCTGCTTTAAGTCCTTGACGGACTTATCATATTGCTGCTGCAAGACATCCCGCTGAGCTTGAACTCGTTGAAGCAGCTCCTTGTGGCCCTTAAGCTGTCCCTCCAGGTCCGCAACCTCTCTGCGTGAGGCATCGAGCTTCTTCTCAGCAGATTTAAGCTGGTTGAACAGCTCGTCTCTGTTGGTCATCAGACTCGTCCTCTCGCTATTAAAAGCCTCGAGGTTGTCGGCATTCAACCTCTTGGCCGCGTCAAGTTCAGCCTCGAGAGAGCAGACCTTTCGAGAAGCCTCCAACAGCTCCTGTTTGCACTTATCGAGCTCCTCGGCCAGCTTACCCGAGTCACGACCTTCCTTTTCAGTAAGGCAGGCCATTCGGATAGACATCTGCGATAAGCCAAGAAAAGGTTAAGTAAAAGTTATAGAAATGGATATCAACAATAAGAGAAGACGAAAAGGCTCACCTGTAACCAGCACTCATTGAGTGCCTCGATCTCTTTCGCTGCACTCAGCTTAGAGATATCCTCCTTGTCCCCTGGCACCAACAATGCCTCTCGAACTCGTTGGTAACGAGCTCAAAGAGCCTTTCGGCTGGCATTCTCGATGCTTACGGCGCCGGACTGACCGTCGACGTCGTCAAGCCAAGAAGTTTTGGTCCTCTTGACCAGGGGCTCTTCGATCTCCTCCTCAGCCAGAGGACTCGAACCCGCACCCAGGTGAAAACTAAGATCCGGTATTAACGGATCAACAGAGGGAGAGGTGCGGGCCTTCCTTTTTAAGCCATCAGAAGCCTCGACCGCTGGAAGAGGGGGATCAGGTAGAGTAGCAGGGGGAGCAGGTAAAGGCTTCAATGTCACCGATATCGCCTTTGGTTTGTGTTTTGGATTCTGCCAAAGAATAAACAAGTCAGAAGAAGCAAAAAAAATCAAAACCCAACAAAAAAGGGTGTTCGAACTAACAGCAGGAGGTTTGGGAACTTTGAGTTCCCCGGTATTCAGTGATAGCCTGGCCATGGCCGCCATGCCACTCTTAGCGGTGTTCTTCTTCATCTCCTCGTCAAGGTTATTGAAAGAAAGCACTACAAAAAGCAGAGAACTAAAGTCAAAAAACAAGGTTGATATCATAAACAAAAGAAATGGATAGGTGATAGACCCCTACATTGGTCATATGCCGGGGACACGCCAAAAGCCGACAGGAAGTGCTCGTTGGCTAAGTCCTTATCATTAGGCAGCCAGTGATCAGTCTTGTACTTAGGCTTCCCATCGACATGAAACGACGTGGCTTGATAATGAATGGCCACAATATCCTCATCGGCGTCCATTTCAGGCACATTAAGATTCATGCCAAAGTTAGGAGGACTATCGGACAGAGTTACAGGTATGTCCCACGGCTGATCCCCTCGGAAGATGAAGAGAAACTCCCCTCGAAAAAGGGCGTGGTTGGTTGGCATCTCTGTTGTGACCTTGTACGATTTTTCAATTCTAAGGCCATTCTTCATCATTATGAGATGCCTGGCCTGAAAAGAGTACCAACCAGGCCCATGGCGAAGCTCGGAGGCTTCTTGTATACGGAACATATTGCGCCTTTGGCGCAAAGACGGTCGCACTCCAAGCATGCGACATATGCACAAAAATGCAACTATCGTCCCAACCGAGTTAGGCATAAGTTGACATAAGGCTATGTTGTATGCCTCTAAAATCTCCTTAAAAAGTGGGTGCAAGGGAAAGCGCAAACCCAGTTCAAAATATGATTTATATACACCCACACACCCGGGAGGTGGTGATACTACCAAATCTGTGACTTGCGGGGGATACATGACGTAGGGCAACTTTATATGGTACAAAGTCGACAAAAACGACAGCCCTTCTTGAAGATCCTTTCGCCACTTCCCCATTGACCAGTGGCCACTTATTCCCAATCTCATGTTGGGAGAAGGGCAGGGCTCGATATAGTCGGATGTCGAAGTCCCCTCATCCGTCTTCTCCATTATTTGCACTACACCAAGGGAAATAAAAGAATCTAGTAACTCCTCTTAGAAGGAGGGAAGGCTATTGTTACTTTATTAGGATGATCTAAAAATTCCTCAGGCCCATCGAAATCCTCCTCACACTCCTCTTCCTCAATAGGAATGGCGTCGAGCAAAATATCAGAATTTGGGACCCAATAAGCTATCGATACAACAGGAACCCCATCTACCCTTGTTTCTACCCAAGGCATATAAGGAAGGGGTAAGGCATATGAGGAACTCAGTTCGAAAACAGGGTTCATTATTTATATTACAGAGACCCCTATCGAATTTATTAAAAGCAAAGAAAAGAGTCAAGGATGAGAAATCATACCTTTGTCGAATTACACGAAGGAGATTCCTCGCTCTCTTGACGCACTCTGAGCAGCACACAGGAAGCAAAAGGCTTCTTAAAAAGGGAGAGAAAATTAGAGAGAGAAAGTAGAGAGAGAAATTGCAAAGTGAGTAAATGAGGAAAGAAGTGAGATATTTATATCCCACCTACCCTGAACAGTAACCTCTCTAATGTGAACAGTAACCTAACATGGGAGTTCGTGCCAGAGGATAGAGGGAGGTTTGTTTCAATACGGTATTTATACGATTCAAACGTATAAAAAACGGTCAAATACGATTGACTACCCAAAAAGTGGACTTTTAAACGTTGACCCTCACCGGGCCTACCTCGAACAAATTCGGCTGTACAATTCTCCCCTCACCGGGGCTACCTTGAACTCTTCAAAAGGCATACCCTTTGACTGAGTCACCTCGAGTAGATTCAAGGATGTTCTTTGAATCCATACTTTAGAAAATTTTCATAAGTATGCCAAGCCCTTCATAAGGCATCCCCTTTCGAGTAATTGAGTATTGGACTCAATTAGCCCTTACCAGGCCACCTCGAAATTATCAAATTGAGTATTGGACTCAATTAGCCCTAACCAGGCACCTCGAAGAATTCAAGTCACCCAATAATGGGCGTTTCAAATTCTATTTCGAACACCTTATAGAGGACGTTCGAATTTTGTGTTAAACTTGTCTATTAATGGCGTTTGAATTTTGTCCTTCAGAGAATTCCTTCAAGGATGGCTTTCGAATTTTATTATAAATCACCCAATCGACGGCGTTCGAATTCTCGTATTGAACCCCTCCTGGGAAGGCGTTCGAATTCACTGAACACCTCAAGTAGGAGGACGTTCGAATTTTGAAGTCACTGAATAGTGCACCCAAGTCTTTTTTTTAACCTCTCCTATGAGGGCGCTCGAATTCTATGAGCTATTCTCCTAGGAGGGCGTTCGAATTCCCTTTGAACCCCTGTGTTAAGGGTGTTCGGATCCTATGAGGTGTTCTCCTAGGAGGGTGCTCGAATCCTATGAGCCATTCCCTTAGGAGGGCGTTCGAATTCCAGTTGAACCTCTGTGTGGAGGGCGTTCGAAATTGCACCAAACCCTTCCATAAAAGGCTTTCTAAAAATTGAATAAGTATGGCTGTCTTTTAAAGCCTCTCCTAGGAAGGTGCTCGAATTCTATGAGCTATTTTTCCTAGGAGGGCGTTCGAATTTTCACTCACCTTCTCAAGGTGAGGACTTTCGAATTTTCACTCACCTTCTAAAAGGTGAGGGCTTTCGAATTTTCACTCACCTTCTCAAGGTGAGGACTTTCGAATTTTCACTCACCTGGTGAGGGCTTTCGAATTCTCACTCACCTATAAGAGTGAGGGCTTTCGAATTTTCACTCACCTTCTAAATGGTGAGGGCTTTCGAATTCTCATTCACCCATATGAGTGAGGGCTTTCGAATTTTCACTCACCTTCTAAATGGTGAGGGCTTTCGAATTCACATTCACCCATATGAGTGAGGGCTCTCGAATTTTCCCTCACCTTTTAAGAGTGAGGGCTCTCGAATTTCCCTCACCTTTTAGGGGTGAGGGCTTTCGAATTTTCCCTCACCCTTTATGGGTGAGGGCTTTCGAATTTTCAATCACCCTTTAGGGGTGAGGGCTTTCGATTCTCACTCACCCCATAAGAGTGAGGGCTTTCGAATTTCCCTCACCCTTTAAGGGTGAGGGCTTTCGAATTTGCTCTCATCCTCTAAGGGTGAGGGCGTTCCAATTTGGTAAAATCAATCCCACTTTGGGGTACGTCGAGTTTTTACAGCAACCGAGACAGATTATTCTGCTCCACATCGCAATCTCATCACGATCTGACACTACGACATAGAGTGTGGGGCTAATGTTTGGGCCCCTTCCAGTCATGGCCCACCTAACCGGTGAAATGACTAAAATACCCTTAGGGGGCAAAATTACCATTTTACCCCTAAGGATCCCACAGGCTGGGAAGTACAGGCCTTCAGTCAGGCCCACTGACTAAAAGGCTTTCATGACATCACCATCTTCACCAGATGACGTCACTTCAGTACTACCTATAAATAGTACTCTCATCTGATCATTCAGGTACGTTTTTCGATATATTGCAGAGCATTTGCTAGTACTATTCTCTCTGACTTCTTAGATCAGATCTGACTTAAGCATCGGAGAGCCGATCCCGGGAACATCCCCGGGGTAGTTCACGGTGCTCGGTTTTGCAGGTGCCGGGATTCGAAGACCTTGGACTCATTTAGTTACTACCCTAGCTGGAAATTGGACTTCCCCGAGTTACAAATTCACTGTGTTTCTTGTACCCGAAACAAAAGTGTTTAACTCTAAAAAGCGTTTAAAACTAAACTATGAATGCTGGACATAAATTGAATAAAAGATGTCGCTAAAAATAATGAGTCTCGCTATTTATAATAGACTAATAAAACGCTTAAAATAATCCGAAGAAAAGATAGAAGTTGCACTTTGGGCCTCCCGCCCGATCGGGCCAAAATCCAGATAAGCCCATTATAATAAACCTATTTTTAATATAATTTTATTTATTTATAATTGCGATTATTAGTGTGATTATGAAATAAAACTCTTCGTGTTATTTTATTTGAGATGTGAATTCGACTAAATTTATTCAGGTTCTATAATATTATGTTTAAATGGAATTATTTTGGAAGTCATTAAATTTGGTTCGACATATTTTAAAGGGTTTGAATTATTATTCGATATGAAATTCCCTTTGTAGTTAAATTATATTTTGAAAGCTATGTAAATATATATAGAGAGAGAGAGGGAGAGAGCAAAGTAGTTTGGTACTAGATATTATTAGATGGGACGGTGAACTATAGTTAGAAATAAGCAGAAAAAAGGAAATAAAGAGGGAATGAAGTCCCTGATTCTTCAGGAGGATGAAACGAGGGAAAGAAAGAGACAGAGGATTGATAGGTTTTAATCGTGTCACCTAATCAAAAATAAACCTACGGACCTCTAACTAGGTAGTCAGTGGAAGCAGGGTCGAATCCACGGGGAGACAGAGTTTCTAAATCAATAATCAACCAATTCAGCTACTCCAGATGAAATCAGGAAGGAATTAATTAAACTAAGGAATAGACTACGGAAGACTGAATAAATCGAGGATCAAACTATGGAATAAAAGTCTAGGGTATTAGGTCGGTCCACCATGCTTATACCAATCAAATAGGGTCGACTACTATCAAAACCTAAGTCAAGAGTCGGGGGATTAGAGCCTATGTTGAGCTATGGTTAAGACTCAACGCTCATAGTTCAACATACGCCGCATGTTCACTAACGTAATCAGAACTACTGATGTGTCCTAGGCCTCTAGTCGTAAGACGGATCTGTGCAAACAACTATTAACCACAAGCAATCAATAAAATTGTACACTGACATTAATTACTCAATAAGAACAAACCACATCACAATCACCCTAATCAAGCCCTAGAAATTGATAGAAATCTAAATCACAATCATGGTATAAACATGGCTTTCCTATCTAACACCCTAGAAAGAGAACTACTCACTCATAATCGAATTGACAACAACAAAACTAATATGAAACCCTAAGAATTGCATCATGAACAATTGAATAATTAAACTAAGCAATTAAAGTAATTAAAGAGATAAAGAGTAGAGAAGAGTACCAATTGACGGAAAGCAGGAACTTTTATTGAAATCGAAATAGGTTTGATCACCTCTAAATTAATCGAAAGTGTTTGAATTAAACTAAAAGCAATGAAGAATAAAACTAGTCTAAAACCTAATGAAAGATGAATCAAAGATAGATGAAAGGTAATGAGGAAAAGGTATTTATAATACCCCTCAAGTTCACTAAAAATCGGAACAAAAAAGTGAAAAAGCGCGATAAAGAGCGCCAGACCCGATCGGGCCCGAGCACAGTACCCGATCGGGTCCACATACAAATTCTCCCAACTTTACTTCTGGACTCTGGCAGCAGCAGTGCAGCAATAAGGCGAGAAAACGGCCCACCCGATCGGGTCGGGTGGTAGTCACCCGATCGGGTCTGGTGACAACTTGGGCCAGCGTGTTCCCCTCGCCTGTAGCACCGCAACGAGACCAAGCAGCACTCCACCCGATCAGGTCGGGCGGTAGCCACCCGATCGGGTCTGGGGACATGCTTCCTCGCCCGATTCGATCGGGCAAACATCGCCCGATCGGGTCTGCAACTTTTATACCCGATCATAAATACTTCGCCCGATCGGGCTATTTCTGCCCGATCAGTGCACGGGAAATCCTTTTGACTCCTATGATCTCTAATCTTCACGTTTAGGGGTCTTGGGACCTCCTAAACTATCCATAAAGCTCGCGAGCCATCCTACGTGCCTTGTAACATCTCGTAAAGCCGTGGTTGCTTCCAAATGATTCGGGAATAGGGAGAAAACTCCCTAAAACCTGCAATTCAACACTAAAACACAAAACCACAACTATATACGATAGTTAGCATAAAATAGCTCCCAAGAGCTCCAATGACGCACAAATTAGCTTGTAAATAAGGGAGAAAAGACTATATAAATACGTGATATCAAACTCCCCCAAGCTAAACCTTTGCTTGTCCTCAAGCAAACAGCACATGAACATGGAATAGATTACCTCACCCCAAAGATAAAAACAAATCAAAGCTCAAAACATTTTCAAGACTAAGAATCGTTCAAGCAGGCATAATTCAAGTTTGGCTAATCAAATCCATCCAACCACCAATCATTCAAGCAATTTATCAAACTCAAGCACCCACAAAGCATACAAGTCCTGAAAAGGCACTCACAAGGGTGTCACTCCTCTCAATTTTGTGGCAGGCAAAGAATGTGCCCGAACACTCACCAACCCGACCATAAGTACCCTTCCCACTCACACTCTCATGTGTTTAAGAAGGTTCAATGACGCTCATCCTAGTCAAGTCGACTCAATTAGCAGAAATACTCTTTAACTTTGACAAACTAACTCGAAATCAATCAAATGCAGACATAAGCTCAAGAGGACTTTATAGGGTTGTAATGGGGCTTAGGCGAGAGGTAGGGGATACTTTTGGGTAATGTGGTGGAAAAACCAAGAAAGGGGGAGCATAAATCATTCAAACAAGGCCTAGGATGGCCTACACAACTCCCAACCATCACCATAAAACCATGTAAAGTAAGCCAACTCTCATAAATCAATGAAAAGCTCATAACAAACCCAATTTTCTAGCAATGGAGCGAATATTCTTTTATGAACGTACGTGAATGAAAGAACTAGAATTCTTTTGAATTTTCATTTCATTTTTCTTTCATTTTTCTGAACTTCATTCACGCAACTCTAAACTTGCTTTTTCTTTTCTCTTTCTCATTCTCAAACCACAGCAAATACATTTTTAAACTCCTCAAAAACCAAACTAAACCAACAAACCAATCTCAAATTCAACCCATACAAAAGCTCCCCCAAGCTAGGCTTGGAATAATATCAAGTGAAGGCTTTTGGCTCATAATAGGGGTTTAAGTAACACGAAACAAGTCATTAGGCTCAGCGGGGCTAAGGAGGATAAAAGTATATCAAAAACTCACTCTGAAGCTCAAGAATAAGACAAAAGAACGCCTCTATCACAGCACATGCTACAAGTCATCTAAAATCAGACAAGTACGAAGTCAAAGTCAAGATCAATCCACTAAAGAGGAACTAACACACAAGAATAGACTGGATAATAAAATGAATCCAATAGGCTACAAAGAGGCCTCACAGTCTAACCAATTCAGGTATGCAGCATAAAGTGGTCTAATATAATCCAAAAATGCTCGAAATCATAGCAATCAAACATCAAATCATAGCCTCAAGATCACAAATGCCCAGCTATCCAGAAAACAAAGTCAAATCAATTTCAAATAGAGCACAGCAAGGGGCACAGGGAGGCAACTAAACCAGTCATGGGAACCATATTTTTTTGATTTTTTACAGTATTTTTGAAAGCAGTAAATCTATTCTAGAAAGCAGTAAAAGAGATAGGGAATACAAACAGAACTCCTCCCCCAAGCTGAACTTGGCAGTGTCCTCAATGCCAAAAGGTGATAAGGACTATGCTAAGAGGAAAAACAATGTTAGTACCCTCACTCTCGCTCACAAAAAGGAAGCAAAATAAAAAGAAAAGGAAAGGGGAAAGAAAAGAAAATACGAGTTGCCTCTCGCACAGCGCTGGTTTATAAAGGTCCCGCACGACCATAATCCTCCCTCTCTCAAATAGGAGGGGCTTGGCAATGAGTGCCACCCTCATCAAACATCTTTCTCCTCCAAATGTTCTTGACAATGCCTCCAGACGGTGAGGCAACCTTAGGTGGAAGTGGAATCTTCTCCACCCCTACTTCATCTAAAACCTTATCCCTGCAAAAAGATTGTTCAAGCATAGGAGCCTTAACAGCATTGGTCAGTTTAAAAATCACTTTATCATCACCAACACTCAGAGTTAAAGACCCAGACTTGACATCAATGACAGCACCAGCAGTACACAAAAACGGCCTACCCAAGATAATAGGAATCTGGGCATCCTCATCCATATCTAACACCACAAAATCAACAGGAATATAGAATTTCCCTACCCTAACAGGAACGTCCTCTAAAACACCTAGAGGGTATTTTATAGAACGATCCGCCATCTGTAAAGTGATTTGTGTGCATTTAAGGGCTCCCATGTTCAGTTTCTTATAAACAGACAATGGCATAACAGAAACAGAAGCACCTAAATCACACAAAGCCTTATCAATAAAAATAGGTCCAAGATGGCAGGGTATAGAAAAACTACCAGGATCTTTTAACTTTGGTGGGGTTTTATTTTGAATAAAAGCACTACACTCTTCAGTAAGAGCGACACGTTCTACCCCACCAAAGTCTCTTTTCTTAGTGATCATGTCTTTCAGAAATTTGGCATAAACAGGCACTTGGGTAATTAAATCGGTAAATGGAATCGTTACCTCAAGGTTCTTGACCATAGCCAAGAACTTACCAAACTGCTGATCGACCTTGGACTGTTGCATCCTGTGAGGAAAAGGTAGCCTTGGTGTAAAAGGCGTTTCAGAAACCTTCTCCTTTTTCTTCCCTGTCTGTTCAGCTTCTGCAGACAAATCGACTTCAGACGTCGAATTCTTTCTTTTTCCTTCCTCTACCACCCTCTTCTTCCCTGCAGTCGGGGTAACCTCATCAATGGGCACTGGAGGGGCATCATATGCAATGCCACTACGAAGAGTGATGGCATTCACATGTTCTCTCTGAACTGGTTGCCCTGGCAATTGTCCCTGCTGCCTCTGTGCATTAGATTCTGCCAACTGAGCAACTTGAGCCTCGAGAAGTTGGATGTGCTTCTCTTGAGCCCTCCTTGTTTCCTCATTTGCCTTTTGCATAGACAATATCAGTTTCATCAGTTCAGAATTGCTAGGCTCTTGTGGGTTGTTGTTTTGTGGGGGTGGGGTGTGGAAATTTTGTGGAGTTTGGAAGTTATTGGGATGATGGAAGTTTTGTGGTGGTGGTCTTTGGAAATGTTGTGGGGTTTGATGGTATGAGGGTTTAGGATAGTTTTGTGGAGGTGGAGGTTGATGGTTTTGTGGGTTTTGGTAGTTATGTGAAGGGGGAAGGTTTGTGGCCTTTGTTGAAAGGCGTTTGCCTGCTCCATCTGAAATTGACTGAACTGACAGTCATGCCCAAAGTGACCCTGAACACCACATACCTCGCAGTAAGATGAGGTAATGGGTGCTACTGCAGACATAGCATTGATACTCATGGCTGGAGGTGTCGGACTAGAAGACTTCATTAGCTGCTGAGTCAGTTGCGCCATCTGAGATGTAAGCAATGAAATAGCGTCAACTTCAAGTACCTTCTTAGTCAAACTCCTAGATGATGAATGGTCATTGGCTGCAAGATTTGATATGAATTCATAACCCTCATCAACTGCCTTGTCTAAAAACACTCCTCCTGCAGACGAATCAACAATACACTTCGTCTGAGGCTGTAGACCATTGTAGAATGTCTGCGTCAAGAACCATTTGTCCATATTATGGTGTGGACACTCTCTCTGTAAATCTCTAAACCTAGCCCACGCTTCCCTTAATATTTCATCAGGCTCTTGGAAAAACGTGGCTAGTTTATTTCTGATTTCTGCTGTTTTAGTAGGTGGGTAATACCCTCTCAGAAATGCAGCAGAAATCTCACTCCACTCGGTTTCTTTCACATCGTTCAACCATTTTTGGGCTCTATCTCTCAGTGAAAACTCGAACAACATGACTTTGAGTTGATCTGGAGTGACGCCGGCATGTTTAACGGTTCGACAAAGTTGTTGAAACCGTTGTAGATGATTTGCCGGATCTTCAGTAGGATGCCCACCAAACTGATTTTGCTGGACCATTCTGATGAGTCCAGGCTTGATTTCGAAATTTGCTGCGGCAATGGTGGGCATAGTAGGTCCAGTGGAGAGACCATCCGGGTTGGGCACCCCATATGACTTCAGTGATTTTGACATAACTGAATTCAAGGTGTCTGTTCCAGAGGTGTTCAGCTGAACAGACTGCTTTTCTTTCTGTTTTATCTTTCGGATCCGCCTGATTGTCCTAGTAAGATCGGGGTCCGCTGTAATTGGGAACCGTTTCTTTGGGATCTGGGCATACAAAAGAAACAAAAAGCAGCAGTAAAACGTACCTCGATTGAAACAATGAAGTTCCAATGAGGTACAGAGAAGTAGACCAAATAATCAAATTAAAACTTAGAGAACTAGCCGTGTCCCCGGCAACGAAGCCAAAATTTGATAGGTTTTAGTCGTGTCACCTAATCAAAAATAAACCTACGGACCTCTAACTAGGTAGTCAGTGGAAGCAGGGTCGAATCCACGGGGAGACAGAGTTTCTAAATCAATAATCAACAAATTCAGCTACTCCAGATGAAATCAGGAAGAAATTAATTAAACTAAGGAATAGACTACGGAAGACTGAATAAATCGAGGATCAAACTATGGAATAAAAGTCTAGGGTATTAGGTCGGTCCACCATGCTTATACCAATCGAATAGGGTCGACTACTATCAAAACCTAAGTCAAGAGTCGGGGGATTAGAGCCTATGTTGAACTATGGTTAAGACTCAACGCTCATAGTTCAACATACGCCGCATGTTCACTAACGTAATCAGAACTACTGATGTGTCCTAGGCCTCTAGTCGTAAGACGGATCTGTGCAAACAACTATTAACCACAAGCAATCAATGAAATTGTACACTGACATTAATTACTCAATAAGAACAAACCACATCACAATCACCCTAATCAAGCCTTGAAATTGATAGAAATCTAAATCACAATCATGGTATAAACATGGCTTTCCTATCTAACACCCTAGAAAGAGAACTACTCACTCATAATCGAATTGGCAACAACAAAACTAATATGAAACCCTAAGAATTGCATCATGAACAATTGAATAATTAAACTAAGCAATCAAAGTAATTAAAGAGATAAAGAGTAGAGAAGAGTACCAATTGACGGAAAGCAGGAACTTTTATTGAAATCGAAATAGGTTTGATCACCTCTAAATTAATCTAAAGTGTTTGAATTAAACTAAAAGCAATGAAGAATAAAACTAGTCTAAAACCTAATGAAAGATGAATCAAAGATAGATGAAAGGTAATGAGGAAAAGGTATTTATAATACCCCTCAAGTTCACTAAAAATCGGAACAAAAAAGTGAAAAAGCGCGATAAAGAGCGCCAGACCCGATCGGGCCCGAGCACAGTACCCGATCGGGTCCACATACAAATTCTCCCAACTTTACTTCTGGACTCTGGCAGCAGCAGTGCAGCAATAAGGCGAGAAAACGGCCCACCCGATCGGGTCGGGTGGTAGTCACCCGATCGGGTCTGGCGAAAACTTGGGCCAGCGTGTTCCCCTCGCCTATAGCACCGCAACGAGACCAAGCAGCACTCCACCCGATCAGGTCGGGCGGTAGCCACCCGATCGGGTCTGGGGACATGCTTCCTCGCCCGATTCGATCGGGCAAACATCGCCCGATCGGGTCCGCAACTTTTATACCCGATCATAAATACTTCGCCCGATCGGGCTATTTCTGCCCGATCAGTGCACGGGAAATCCTTTTGACTCCTTTGCTCTCTAATCTTCACGTTTAGGGGTCTTGGGACCTCCTAAACTATCCATAAAGCTCGCGAGCCATCCTACGTGCCTTGTAACATCTCGTAAAGCCGTGGTTGCTTCCAAATGATTCGGGAATAGGGAGAAAACTCCCTAAAACCTGCAATTCAACACTAAAACACAAAACCACAACTATATACGATAGTTAGCATAAAATAGCTCCCAAGAGCTCCAATGACGCACAAATTAGCTTGTAAATAAGGGAGAAAAGACTATATAAATACGTGATATCAAGGATAACAGTGTGTTTGGGTAACAAAAGGGGAAGGAAAAGAAGGGGAGGGAAGGGAAGGGGAGGGAAGAGAAAGGGAGGGGAAGGAAGAAAGATGGGTTTTCCTTCCAAATCTCTCCATTGTTGGAGGGAGGAATTTCTTACAAATTGATCCTTCCATTCCCCTCCCCTCCAAATCCCTCACCCCCTCACTTGTTATCCAAACAATGGATTTTGGCCATTTCCCTTCCCCTCCCCTCCTTTTCTCTCCTATCGTGGCTATCCAAACAAGCTGTAAGGGAAGGAAGGAAAAGAGGGTGTGAAGGAAATCAGAGAAACAAAGAGAGAGAGACCGAGTAAGATAGAAGGAAGGGTGATACGACTCTCCACTGAGGCTACGATGAGCGTGCGAGGAAAAGGCAACGTCGAGCAAGAGGCAGCGCAGGGGACGCGAATTGCATCGCTGTCGAATCTCAGCTGTACTTATGTGAGCTCCGGTGGTTAATCCGACAAGTATGAAGGGGGGAAAGACATTAGAGCCTTCAATTCACAAAATTCCTAACCCAATTTCAAGAATCAGCCCCAAATAGTTAGGGTTTGAGGAAGAAAAGGGAATAGGAAAAAGTTAGGGATGGCTGAGCATGCCCACACCACCACGCCACTACCACAACCATTTTCTGACCATCTTTGAGGTACTAAACCAAGTTTCTTGTCTCCTTTGTTGAGTCATAGAATTGTTATATGCAATAATATTGAAAGTTAATTGTTCATAATCCTTAAACTCATGTTAATCTAAGTATAAGTTGTGAGACTGCTTTGGTGTTTACATGGTGTTATAGATTCTGTTTGTTTTATGAACCTTGCTTGTTTATGGAAGGGGAATAAATCCCCGTTTAATGGTCTAATGGTATGGGTTGGTGAACTTATCTTGGAGCTATGAGTATAGTATATATTGATGGTAATTTGTTTTAATTCATGTCTTAGTGTATGAAGCTATGGAGTGGATTTAGTTCTCAACTTGTATGGTAAATTGCAGAAGAAAAGAATGTTATAATTCACATCACTAATATAATGGGGTTTATAAAGTAAGAATTAATATTTAGGGTAAAGATTGGAGTTACTGCTATTGCTACTAAGTAAATTGTGCTAAGGGAATTGGGAATAAGGGGGGGTTGTGTCCTAAAAAGAAACAAATAGATAAAGCTTTACGATGAGTTTTAAATAGTTAATGAATTAGTGGTGTAATCTAAGTATAAGATTAAGCATAACACTAATTACCTTCCTTATTCATAAAGAGTGGGTAAAAAAGACATTATCCGCTAGTATAAGATTAAGCATAACACTAATTACCTTCCTTGCATTGGAGTAGTTTGATGTGTAATAATTATCCTGAGCCTCGACATGTCTTTGCTCTTTGGTTGTTTCTTTGGTGCAGAGCTCCTACCAAAGACAGGTTGTCTAGATGGATTGGTGACATTGATAGCTCCTGTGTCTTTTGTGGTTGGATACTGAAGATCATAATCATTTGTTGTTCCATTGCTCATTTTCTGCTGCTATTTGGTCTAAGATCCTGAATTGGTTGGGTATTCAAAGAGCTCCTTTACCTTGGTCTGAAGAAGTTGTTTTGGCTTCTAGATTATGTAAGAGAGCTTGTCCTGCTGCAGCTGTTTACAGAATGGCTTTGGCTACCACTGTGTATTACATTTGGAATGAAAGGAATGAGAGGATTTTTAGTAATTCTCATAACCCTATCTCTTCTATTGTGCAGAAGATCATCAAGAGTGTTAGGTGGAGGAGTATCAAGTCTTCTAAGATTAGTTCTTTTGTTATTTCTTTACCTAGTGTTACTTGTGCCTTGTGCTTTTGTTTGCACTTGTGTTTCTGTTTTTGTGTTGTATTGGTGTAGCTAGGTGTGTCTCTCCCTAGCTTGTACTTCTTGTTTGGTTTAATGAATTTTAAACAATTTACCAAAAAAAAAAAAGACTTGTGAATGTTGCTACTGTTATTAATTGAGATTCTTAGAATTAGCTAACACGATTTTTCCAAAGATTGGTAAATGAGGTTATACAGCTTCTTTATTAAAGTCGAATTAGTGAATTAATGGGATCATGTAATGAGGATTAAGGTGTTGATCAAATCTATAAGGGGTAACGTAATTCCTTCTAGAAACTAGTGAGTTAACTAAGCCAATTATAGATGAACCTAGTCCACAGTAAATGGGGAATTGTGTTTATATCCGGAGGGAGCAAGTATCATTAGTTAATGTGAGAACTCATGTAATTATGTATAGATATTAACAATGTGTTATTAAGAAACTGCCGGAGTTCGGCACATGAATTCACAACAGAAAATGAGATACTCTTGATGTGTACCCATTAAAGTCTTAACTTATATAGCGCCTCTTTAATAAGAACTGATCTAGTGGCATGTTTACTTGATGTATATTTACAAAGTTTATCTTACGAGGCTTAAGTTTATTGCTCAAAGAGATGCATGAGATATCTTGATCTAGAAAGTGTAAGAATGATTATTTTTGTAATGAAGTGATCATGAATGACTTGAATGCATTTTGTGTGAAATGGTAAAAAACACAAGTTATTGGTTGTTAATGATTAGCTTCTAAATCGTAAAGTAACTGATGTTAGATCGTTGTGAAAGATCATTCTTAGTAAGTCTTAAAGGTTAATGGAGGCGGTTTATGATTATTTTGAGTGAGCAAATTGTAAATTAATGGATTATGAGCTAATTTAATGGTCGTCTAGTTTAAGAACGATGTTTCACATTGGTGAGAACTTCCCAAGTAAAAATGATCCTTATTAGAGTTTATTAATCAAATCACTTATGAGCATAGTTCGCATAATGAGAATAATGGAAGGAATACTATTCATAATGGATGCATATTGAGCTAAGTACTATTGTTAATTGTAATCTAGCTTCTGCCTTTATTTGATTTAAATATTTATATGCAATTCTGATGTACGTTGTTATACGGATCGAACCATTGTGTTGTGAAGTGAATGAATTGATTGGTAAGTGTATCTGAAATATATGAGTTATGATAGAGCCAATATTAGATGAATTATATGGATTGAATCATTGAGTTGAAATGAAGGAATCATTTGATTTATGTATGAAAGATTTGATATACATGCAAGTGATTTCTTTAAGACCTAAAAAGGTAATTGTTGATATTCATTGTGAAAGTATAGTTGGTTTTTTTGTTCTTGAGCAAGATTTATTGTTAAATCATGCATATAACGAAAGATGGAAAGTAAGAAAGATATGAGTAAATCTTGAATATGTTGATTGAATTGTTGTTTTGTCTTCTTCGAATTTGGGAAGACATAAAAATGATAAGTATCGCTGTATGTGGCATGATTTCGAACCGTTCTCGCTATAGTGTGGCAGGCCGGGGCTCCCGGGTCACATAAAAAGTTAAAGTCGAGGGGTGTGCACACTTAGCTTATTGGCCATTGAGATATTATTAATAGGCCACCCAGGACTCCTGGGTCTATCGTTGTTTGTGGGTCGGTTGGGACCCCTGGATCTACTGTGTTGTGTGCTTTTCATATTAGACCGGCTGGGACTCCCGGGTCTATTGTTTGATAGTGGGTCGGTCGGGACTGCCTGATCCACTTTGTGACTAACATGTGTGAATGATATAAATATAGATTCTCTTTCGTGTTATGCAAATTTTCTTGTCTTGGCTTGTAATGAAATTTAATGAGCTTATCTTTTTTTTGGCAATTCAAAGTTATTATTGACTTCCAAAAAAAGTAGTGAGCACACCAAATACAACCTAAGGTTACACCTACAATACCAACATGGTATACGTAGGAGGGTAACCTAGCACAACCAGCCATCTATACAATAAGAAGCTCTCTGCTCCTATCATCACATCTACTAGACACTCTAAACACAACCTCTCTAAAAGCCTGAAGAGGAGATATACATCTATCACTAAAAATCTTACTATTGCGTTGTATCCATACAGAGTACATTGTCTTAGTATATAACATCACAAAGAACTGTGATCATCTGGACCTGCTATGAGCTCTGCTGCATGCTGCTTGCATATTCCTATGAAAATCAAAAATAATCCAAGGCAACCCAAGAAGCTGTAAATCTGCTTTCCAAATAGTAACAACATAATCACACTCAAAATAGAGGTGAGAAATAGACTCACCATCATGACCACACAAAACACAGACTCTACTACAATGAATGCCCCAAGAAGAGAGCCTATCAATTGTAGGAAGCCTATTCTAAACAGCAAGCCAAAGAATAAATATGCTCTTAGGAGTAGCTTTATTGTTGTGAACAAAACTTCTCCAAGAGACCCTCTCACTAGAGCCCACCAAAAGCCTGTAAACTCTCTTTATGCTGAAAGTGCCATGAGATAAAACATTAGTCCAGCCACCTGGATCATGCAGAAGAGAGGCACTTCCAATGATTTTCCTCAAAAGTCAAGAGGTGTTGCTAGCAATAGCAACATTTTCCAAATCTCTATTCTTGATGTAGTAAGAGTTTACCCATCTGACCCATAACTTGTCACTCTTGAAAGTCAATGCCCACAATAGCTTAAGAATTACAGCTTTGTTCCAAAGAGACATATTAATCACATTCCAACCCCCATCATTTTGACTTTATGAAACTCAGCCCAAGCTATAGGAGTTTTATGTGATGGATTAACGGAACCAGTCCATAAGAACTACCTGCAAGTGCTCTCAACAGCTCTGATCACCTTCTTTGAAAGAGGGAAAATATGAGCCCAATAGTTTTGCATACTACTCAATATTGACTTTATCAGCTGAAGCCTCTCTGCATATGACAGTAAATGCGCCCTCCATCCTTGAGCTCTCTCTGTGATTCTATCAATGAGTGGCTAACATTGGGAGAAGTTCAATTTCCTAGGAGAAAGAGGTACTCCTAGGTATTTGAAAGGTAAGCAACCCAATGGTAAATGAACAGTATCAGTATATAATGAGCCTCAATATCACTAATCCCAGCAATATAAATACAACTTTTTCAATACTAGTTGAAAGGCCTGAAGCTTGGGAGAAAGAATTTAATGAGCATATCAACGAGTTACTTTCTCTAACTTATATATGAAAATTATTATGTAGAGTAACGATGGAATGTTTGTTAGATTTGTCGAATTACCTTCGTGGCAATGGAAATAAATTTGAGTGATGGATTTCGCCGCTTGTGGCAAGAATTCGAATTAGCCTCTCCCTCGAGCCAATCGTTGGTTTTGAAATGAGGTTGGCATTGCGTTGATTTGTAATTAATGTAGTTGACCCTTAAGGATAGATGACTTACTCTTGGATTTTTGAATGCTCGTTGCCAACTATGAGTGGTTTTTATTAATATAATTGAATGATAGAAAGAGTACAGAAACAATGACCAAAGGATGATATGTATTATGGTTTGGATTCATGGTAAGAAATAGTACCGCTTGAGTGTGTGTGTGTGTGTGTGTGTGTGTTAAATTTATATGTTATGATTATATGGGAGTCGTTTTAACCAAACCACCAAAATATGCTTTACTTAGTCTTAGTACTCAGCGCGTTGCTGATGTGTAAAATTGTTAGTTTTGTCATTTCAGTGGCCTGTCACTTGGTGGGTGGCAATATCCTATTTGTTTCAGGTTAAAGAAATGAAGAAGCTTTGATACTGGGAGTTTTCATGTGGTTCATAATTTGTTTTGCGGCGAGGACGATCGACTTTGTAATATCACAATAATTAGCTCCGTAGTAAACAATTTAAAACGGTTTAAGTTTTGTAAAGTTAAGCTGATAATGGCTAGTAAATTTATCTCCCTACAACACAACACATAACCACAAAACACAACCCAACTCTATAAATCGATAAACCTTCCGATAAAACCAACTTTACAGTAATGAAACATATTTTTTCTGTATAAACACTACGAATGAAGGGAACTCTGAACGTTTTTCAAATTTTTCTCCATTTCTTTTATTCTTGAACCAATCATCCACATATTCTAAACTTCGCTCTTTCTTTTCTTTTTCTCACACTCAAAACCACATAAAATACACAATCACCTCCAAATTAAACCAAGTAAACCATAAAGACCATTTCACAACTCAACCCAGACAAATGCTCTCCTGATAGGCTAAAGTCGCATCACCTAGTCAAAGATAAATCCTAAAGTCCTCTAACAACAATAGTTAAGGGATGTAGGGTCGAATCCACAGGGAGACGGAGTTCCTAAGTCAAAATTTAGCTATACAGCTACTTTAGACAAGATCAGACAAGAATTAGCTGAATTACTAATTAAACTAATAAAAACAATATAAATAATGAGATTAAACTATGGATTAAAGGTCTAGGGCATTAGTTCGGTCCACCATGCTTATACCAATCAAAAGGGTCGAATAACTAATAAAATCTAGGTTTAGAGTTGAACAATCGGAGCCAATGTTAAGCCTATGATCGGGTCATAACACTCTCAATTCAACATATGAAGTAAAATCGCTAACATAATCAGAATCAATATTATGTTCTAAGCCTCTAAAAGTAAGCCTACAATCGGGTCATACTCAAGTTGCCAAACATAGTTTATGAAATTGTACACTGACATAAACCATGAAATAAAGAACGAATCACACTACAATTGAACTAATAAAAACCTAGAACTAATAGCAATTCAAATATGAATCATGGTATAAACATGGTTTTCCTCCCTAATAAAATCCTAGAAATTATACTACTCAGACATAATTGAATCAACTATAACAAAACTAATATAAAACCCTAATCTTTGCATCATGAATTAATTAAATAATCAAAACCAAGAAATTAAGAATTAAATAAAAGAAATTAGAGTAAAGAATAATACCAATTGACGGAAAGCAGAAACTTTTATTGAAAATAATCCAAGGTTCGAGCACCCTCGAAAACTAAATTAAAATTAATTAACTAACAAGAGCTTAAAACTAATACTAAGCTGAATGAAGGAAATCCAACAAAACAGCATGTCCGTGCGCGTGGAACATTGGGCTCATCATTATGGCCCCATCATTATGGCCCAGCTTCCTTCCTTCCTTATACGTACGCAGCAACATCTAAGGAGTTCCCCAATGGGCTCGGGCACAAATCGCCCGATCGGGCCGAACATGCAACTGGCCTAGAGGCTTCTAATCAGCGCCCAGCAGTAGTTTGCAACATAAATGTTGGCGCCCGATCATGCGCGTGACTAATTTCCAAAGCTTCAAAGTCACCAGTGGCCATCAAAAAGACGTAAATTTGGCCCGATGGATCCGAGCCATTCTGCCCGATCGGGCCGAATGCATTTTGGCTTGTTTCTTTGTTTTCCTTCGCATTTTGAGCTCGGACTTCGAACCAAGAGCCTTGGAAGCCGCCCCCAGCATCAAACTTAGTCGTAACAACTTCTTGTGCTTCATAATAACTCGTAAAGCCGTGATTTCCTTATCATAGTTCGAAAATAGGGCGAAAACTCCCTAAAACCTGCAATTCAACACGAAAATACAAAACCAAGACTATAGAGGATAATTAGTATGAAATAACTCCGAAGAGCTCAAATGACGCACAAATTAGCTCATAAATAGGGGAAAAAACTCTATATAAATACGTGATATTAAACTCCCCCAAGCTAAACCTTTGCTTGTCCTCAAGCAAACAGAAACATGAGCATGGAATAGATTGCCTCACCCCATAAATAAAAATCAACCAAAGCTCAAAAACGTTTTCAAGACTAAGAATCGTTCAAGCAGGCAAAATTCAAGTTTGGCTAATCAAATACATCTAACTACCAATCATCCAAGCAATTCATCAAATTCAAGCATCCACAAGGCATACAAATCCTGAAAAGGCTCTCACAAAGGTGTCACTCCTCTCAGTTTTGTGGCAGACAAAGAATATGCCCGAACACTCACCAACCCGAACATAAATGCCCTTCCTACTCACACTCTCATGTGTTCAAGAAGGTTAAATGACGCTCATCCTAGCCAAGTCGACTCAATTAGCAGACATACTCTTTAACTTTGACAAACTAACTCTACACCAATCCAATCAACAATGCACACACGAGCTCAAGAGGACTTCATAGGGTTGTAATGGGGCTTAGGTAAGAGGTAGGGGATATATTTAGGAAAATTGGTGGAAAAACCGAGAAAGGGGGAGCATAATTCACTCGAAACAAGGACGAAGATGGCCAAATCAACTCTCAACAACACCATAAAACCACAAAATACATCCCAACTCTTATGAATCAACGAAAACTCAAAACAAACCCAATTTTCAAGCAAAATAGCATATTTTTCTTTATAAACATACGTGAATGAAGGAACTTTGAATTCTTTTGAACTTTTATTTATTTTTCTTCCTTTTTACGAACCAATCATTCACGCAACTCTAACTTTGCCTTTTCTTTTCTTTTTCTCACACCCAAACCACATCAAATACACTTTAGTTCCCCAAAACCAAACTAAACCATGAAACCAATCTCAAACTCAACCCAATAAAAACTCCCCCAAGCTAGGCTTGGGAATAATATGGAAATATGGTCATGGGCTAAGAATAAGGGTTTAAGTAACACGAAAATAGGTCGTTAGGCTTAGCGGGCTAAGGAGGATAAAAGTATATCAAAAATTCACTCTGAGGCTCAAGAATCAGACAAAAGAACGCCTCTATCACAACAAATGCTACAAGTCGTCGAATATCAGACAAGTACGAAGTCAAAGTCAAGATCAATCCACTAAAGAAGAACTAACACACAAAAACAGACTGGAAAATCATATGAATCCAATAGGCTACAAAGAAACCTCACAGTCTAACCAATTCAGGCATGCAGCACAATGTAGTGTATAATAATCAAAACTCGCTCGAAATCATAGCAATCAAACATCAAATCATATCCTCAAGATCACAAATGCCCAGCTATCCAGAAAACAAAGTCAAATAATTTTCAATTAGAGCGCAACAAGGGGCACATGGAGGCAACTAAACCAGTCATGGGAGCCATATTTTTTTTGAAATTTTCAGTATTTTTTTTGAAAGCAATAAATCTATCCTAGAAAGTAGTAAAAGAGATAGAGAATACAAACAGAAATCCTCCCCCAAGCTGAACTTGGCAGTGTCCTCAATGCCAATAGGTAACAAAGGACGATACTAAGAGGAAAAACAACGTTAGTACCCTCACTTTCGCTCACTAAAAGAAAAAAAAGAAAACATAAAAGAAAAGGAAAAAGGGGAAAAAATACGAGTTGCCTCTCGCACAACGCTGGTTTATAAAGGTTCCGCAAGACCATAATACCTCCATCTCTCAAATAAGAAGGGCTAAGCAGTGAGTTCCACCCTCATCAAACATCTTTCTCCTCCAAATGTTCTTGATAATACCTCCAGACTGTGAGGCAACCTTTGGTGGAATTCGAACCTTCTCTACACCTACCTCATCCAAAACCTCAGCCCTACAACAAGATTGTTCAAGCATAGGTGCCTTAACAGCATTGGTTAGTTTAAAATTACTTTATCATCGCCAATACTGAGAGTTAAAGACCCAGAATTAACATCAATGACAGCGCCAACAATACAGAAAAATGGTCTACCCAGAATAATAGGAATCTGAGCATCCTCATCCATATCTAACACCACAAAATCAACAGGAATATAGAATTTCCCGACCCTAACAGGAACGTCCTCCAAAACACCTATGGGTTTTTTTATAGAACGATCAGCCATTTGTAAAGTGATTTGTGTGCATTTAAGTGCTCCTATTTTTTTTTTCTTATAGACAGATAATGGCATAACAGAAACAGAAGCACCTAAATCACACAAAGCTTTATCAATAAAAATAGGTCCAAGACGGCAGAGAATGGAAAAACTACCGGGATCTTTTAACTTAGGTGGGGTTTTATTCTGAATAAAAGCACTGCACTCTTCAGTAAGTGCGACACGTTCTACCCCACCAAAGTATCTTTTCTTAGTGATCATGTCTTTCAAAAATTTGGCATAAACAAGGACTTAGGTAATTAAATCTGTGAATGGAATCATTACCTCAAGGTTCTTGACCATAGCCAAGAACTTATCGAACTGCTGATCGACCTTTGATTGCTGCATCCTGTGAGGAAAAGGTAGCCTTGGTGTAAAAGGCGTTTCAGAAACCTTCTCCTTTTTCTTCCCTGTCTGTTCAGCTTCCTCAGATAAGTCGACTTCAGAAGTCGAACTCTTCCCTTTTCCTTCCTTTACCACCTTCTTCTTCCCCGTAGTTGGGGTAACCTCATCAATGGGAAATGGGGGAGCATCATAAGCGGCGCCACTACAAAGAGTGATGGCATTCACGTGCTCCCTCTGAATGGATTGCCCAGGCAATTGTCCCTGCTGTCTCTCAGCATTGTTTTCTGCCAATTGGGAAATCTGAGTTTCGAGAAGTTTAATGTGCTTCTCTTGGGCTCTTTGCGCTTCCTCATTAGCTCTTCTGCGTAGCTAGAAAATGCCTCTCTTGAGCTTTTTGCGCCTCCTCATTAGTCTTTTGCATGCTCCACACCATCTTCATCAATTCAGACATGGACGGCTCTTGTGGGTTTATGTTTTGTAGAGGTGGGGTTTGAAAATTTTGTGGGGCTTGGAAATTATTGGGTGATGGAAGTTTTGTGGTGGGAGTCTCTGAAAACAAGGGAGGGTTTTGTAGTATGAGGGTTTAGGATGATTTTGTGGAGGTGGAGGTTGATAATTTTGCTGATTTTGGTAGGCATGTGTAGGGGGAAAGGTTTAAGGTCTTTGTTGAAAGGCGTTTGCCTACTCCATCTGATGTTGACTGAACTGATAGTGATGCCAAAATGACCCTGAACACCACATACCTCACAGTAGGATGAGGTAATGGGTGCTACGGCAGACATAGCATTAATACTCAAGGGAGGTGTTGTCCAGGAAGAGGATTTCAAGGTGTCAATCTGCTGGCTCAGCTTCGCCATCTGCGAAGTCAGCAATGCTAGGGCGTCTAGCTCCAATACCTTCCTTATGAGGGTTCGGGAAGTGGAATGATCATTGGCTTCAAGGTTTAAAAGAAAATCATAGCCTACATCCACTTCCTTATCTAGAAAAACTCCTCCTGCAGACGAGTCAACAATACTCTTCGTCTGAGGCTGCAGACCATCGTAGAATGTTTGCGTCAAGAACCATTTGTCCATGTTGTGCTGTGGACACTCTCTCTGCAAATCTCTGAACCTATCCCACAAATCCCGAAGTGTTTCATCAGGCTCTTGGGAAAACGTGGCTAGTTTATTTCTGATTTCTGTTGTCTTTGTGGGTGGATAGTACTCTCTCAAGAACGCATCAGAAATCTCCGACCATTCAGACACTTTGAGGTCGTTGAACCACTCCTGAGCTTTGTCTCGGAGTGAAAAATCGAATAACATGACCTTCAATTGCTCAGGTGTGACTCCTTGATGCTTTACATTTCGGCAGAGTTGTTGAAATCTCTACAAATGGTTGGCCGGATCTTCAGTAAGATGCCCACCAAACTGATTTTGCTGAACCATGTTGATGAGTCCAGGCTTGATTTCACCGCTTGTGGCAAGAATTCGAATTAGCCTCTCCCTCGAGCCAATTGTTGGTTTTGAAATGAGGTTGGCACTGCGTTGGTTTGTAATTAATGTAGTTGACCCTTAAGGATAGATGACTTACTCTTGGATTTGTGAATACTCGTTGCCTACTATGAGTGATTTTTATTAATATAATTGAATGATAGAAAGAGTACTGAAACAATGACCAAAGGATGATATGTTTTATGGTTCGGATTCATGGTAAGAAATAGTACCGACAAAACGGTTTTTTGTAAAGTTAAGCTAGTAATGGCTGGTTTTTTTGTAAAGTTAAGCTAGTAATGGCTGGTTTTTTGTAAAGTTAAGCTAGTAATGGCTGGTTCTAATCAGTGATCTGTCACTTGGTGGGGGGCAATATCCTGTTTGTTTTAGGATAAAGAAATGAAGAAGCTTTGATACTAGGAGTTTTCATGTGGTTCATAATTTGTTTTGCGGCGAGGACGATCGACTTTGTGATATCACAGTAAGTAGCTCCGTAGTAAATAATTTTAAACGGTTTTTTTATAAAGTTAAGCTAGTAATGGCTGGTAAATTTATCTCCCGACAAAACAACGCATAACCACAAAACACAACCCAACTCTATAAATCGATAAACCTTCCGATAAAACCAACTTTACAGTAATGAAACATATTTTTTCTTTATAAACACTACGAATGAAGGGAACTCTGAACGTTTTTCAACTTTTTCTCCTTCTCTTTTCTTTTTGAACCAATCATCCACATATTTCAAACTTCGCTCTTTCTTTTCTTTTTCTCACACTCAAAACCACATAAAATACACAATCAACTCCAAATTAAACCAAGTAAACCAGAAAGACCATTTCACAACTCAACCCACACAAATGCTCCCCTGACAGGCTAAAGTCGCATCACCTAGTCAAAGATAAATCCTAAAGTCCTCTAACAACAATAGTTAAGGGAAGTAGGGTCGAATCCACAGGGAGACGGAGTTCTTAAGTCAAAATTTAGCTATACAACTACTTTAGACAAGATCAGACAAGAATTAGCTGAACTACTAATTAAACTAATAAAAAATATAAATAATGAGATTAAACTATGGATTAAAGGTCTAGGGCATTAGTTCGGTCCACCATGCTTATACCAATCAAAAGGGTCGAATAACTGATAAAATCTAGGTTTAGGGTCAAACAATCGGAGCCAATGTTAAGCCTATGATCGGGTCATAACACTCTCAATTCAACATATGAAGTAATATTGCTTACATAATCAGAATCAATAGTGTGTTCTAAGGCTCTAAACGTAATCCTACAATCGGGTCATACTCAAGTTGCCAAACATAGTTTATGAAATTGTACACTGGCATAAACCATGAAATAAAGAACGAATCACACTACAATGGAACTAATCAAAACCTAGAACTAATAGCAATTCAAATATGAATCATGGTATAAACATGGTTTTCCTCCCTAAAATCCTAGAAATTAAACTACTAAGACATGATTGAATCAACAATAACAAAACTAATATAAAACCCTAATCTTTGCATTATGAATTAAATAAATAATCAAAACCAAGCAATTAATGAAAGAAAGGAAATTAGAGTAAAGAATAATACCAATTGACGGAAAGTAGAAACTTTTATTGAAAATAATCCAAGGTTCGATCACCCTCGAAAACTAAATTAAAATTGTTTAACTAACAAGAGCTTAAAACTAATACTAAGCCTAATGACCAAAAATAATGAAAGCAAAAGGATGCTTTAAAATAATGAAGGAAATCCAACAAAACAGCTTGTCCGTGCGCGTGGAACATTGGGCTCATCATTATGGCCCCATCATTATGGCCCAGCTTCCTTCCTTCCTTATACGTACGCAGCAACATGTAAGCAGTTCGCCCAATGGGCTCGGGCACAAATCACCCGATCGGGCCGAACATGCGACTGGCCCAGAGGCTTCTAATCAGCGCCCAGCAGCAGCTTGCTACATAAATGCTGGCGCCCGATCGGGCGCGTGGCTAATTTCCACAGCTTCAAAGTCACCAATTGCAGTCAAAAAGACGTAACTTTGGTCCGATGGATCCGGGCCATTCTGCCCGATCGGGCTGAATGCATTTTGGCTTGTTTCTTTGTTTTTCTTCGCATTTTGAGCTTGGACTTCGAACCAAGAGCCTTGGAAGCCGCCCCAAGCATCAAACTTAGTCGTAACAACTTCTTGTGCTTCATAATAACTCGTAAAGCCGTGATTTCCTTATAATAGCTCGAAAATAGGGAGAAAACTCCCTAAAACCTGCGATTTAACACGAATATACAAAACCAAGACTATAGAGGATAATTAGTATAAAATAACTCCGAAGAGCTCAAATGACGCACGAATTAACTCTTAAATAGGGGAAAACTTTATATAAATACGTGATATCATCCCCCAAGCTGGGCTTGGGAATAATAATGAAATAAAGGGCATGGGCTGTAATAAGATTGAGTAACACGAAAAGGTCTTTAGACTCAACGGGGCTAAGGAGGATAAGAGCATATAAAAAATTCACTATGAGACTCAAGAATCAGACAAAAGAACGCATCTATCATAGAAAATGCTACAAGTTATAAGAAATCAATAAGTACGAAGTTAAAGTCAAGATCAATCCCCTAACGAGGAACTAACACATAAGAAACAGACTGGATATTAATATGAATCTAATAGGCAAGAATAGGCCTCACAGTCTAGACAATTGAGGCATCCAGCACAATATAGTGTATAATAATAAAAAAATTTCTCAAAATCATAGCAATCAAACATCACATCATAGGCTCAAAATCACAATTGTCCAGCTAGCTAGAAAACAGAGTCAAATCATTTTCAATCAAAGGACATCGGGGCATTGGGAGGCAATCAAACAAGTCATGAGAAAGCAATAAATCTATCCTAAAAAGTAATAAAAGAGATAGAGTGTACAAAAACTCGGCAGTGTCGTCAATGCCATAAGATGAACGATAGGACGATCTCTCTCACTCTAATAAAAAAGTAAAATAAAATAAAATAAGGGAAAATTACGGGTTGCCTCCCGCACAGCGTTGGTTTATAAAGGTCTCACACGATAACATTACATCCATGTCTCAAATCGAAGGGGCCTGATAATGAGTGCCACCCTCATCAAACATTTTCCTCCTTAAAGGGTGCTACTCTTACCAGCAGGCATAATGCCACCTTAGGTGTTGTTTGTGCCCATTCCAGTCATGGACCACCTAACCGGTGAAATGACTAAAAATACCCTTGGGGGGTAAAAATTACCATTTTAACCTTGAGGACCCATCAGGCCAGAAAGTACAGGTTTTCAGTCATGCCCACTGACAAAATGCCTTCATGACATCATCACCTTCACCAGGTGACATCACTACAACCTATAAATAGTACTTTCATCTGATCAGTCAGGTACGTTTTTACACACATTCCAAAGCATTTACTTGTACTATTCTCTGACCTTCTGAGATTAGATCTGACTTAAGCATCAGAGAGACGATCCCGGGAAAATCCCCGGGGTAGTTCATCGTGCTCGGTTTTGCAGGTACCCGGAATTCGAAGACCTTGGATTTGTTACTCGTTACTACCCGAGCTGGATTTGGACTCCCCTGAACTACAAATTTCTACTGTGTTTCTTACACCCGAAACAGTTGGCGCCGTCTTTGGGGAGGTAACATAACAACTGCATTTTCGACCACCATGACACGAGCACAAGGTAACCGCGGTACTGCTGCTCGAAAGACCACTTCTGAGAATGCACAGACTAATCTGCTGAACCAAGGAGGTGCTATTGTGGAGGATGAAACTGGTCTCCCTCCAGGCGGAAGCCAAACAGCTGCAGCTTTCGAGGCACCTCCACCACCAGTCACTTACTCGAATCTACGACAGCTCGAACTCCGGATGGAGAGACACATGACTACTGTCATGCACCAACTCGTCTCAGTAATCAAGACTCAACAGACTACTCCCCCTGACCGAGGGATAGTCCTAGAGGCTCATCGAAGGATAGCAAACCCAAAGTGTGCCCTAACCAAGCACGTTGTTGCTGGCCCGTCGAAGAGAATATCTGCCACATCGAAATGGAAGTCTATCATGTCGCCAAATCAGGACGACGCTCGACATATTATACAGCAGAAACAAATGAGGGGCAAGAACTTTCATGCTCGGGAAATCATTGAGAAAATAAGAGTGCAGTCCCAGGTAGGGGACTCGAAATATCCAACTCCTACGCGAACCACAGGAAAGTCTCGCCCCTTGACTAACCATCACACACCGAGAACTAAGGTCCCACAACACGTCGAAGATCCCGAAGATGTAGCTGAATCGGGTTTTCGAGTTTCTTCTGCAGTGGCACATAAATCACCTTTTAAACAACACATCATGGAGACCCCTAACCCTGGCAAGGTCAAGATCCCCTCGATCGAGCATTATTCAGGAATCACTGATCCGGCTGACCATTTGGCAGCATACAAGGCACAAATGAGCATGCAAACATTCTGCGAAGCCACATGGTGCAGGTATTTCCCGACCACCGTCAAATGTTTGGCCCTCAATTTGTTCACAAGCCTACCTTGTGGCATCATCACTAGCTTCTCGGCCCTCGAGGCTCTATTCTTCCAACATTTCATTGCAGCGAAGCGCCATAAAAAGACTAGTGTGCAATTGATGTCGATTTTTCAGCAAAAAGGAGAAAGCCTAAGCTGTTACATCAAGCGATTCAATGAAGAGTCCATCAAGGTCTCCGACCTCCAAGATGGAGTTGCCTTTACAGCGTTGATGAATGGCCTCCATCCTGGACGGTTTAAATTCGAACTCGCAATGAGAGAAACTCTCACCTTAGCAGATGCAATGAGGCAAGCACAGAAATATATCCAGGCGTCGGACATCTGCAAGAATATGCACGACGAAGGAAATAACAAACTGAAAACTGAGATGTCGAGCCAAAAAGACATGGCGGAAAGGCTGAAGAGACACCGACCTTCTGATGGGGGTTATGACCCTCGTTTTAACATTAATCAAAGTGAGATATACTTAAATTTGAAAGAGAAGTCTGTGTTGCCTCGACCTACTCCCATCAAGACGTTGAATTATCGAAGAGATAAGAAGTTATGGTGTGAATACCATAGAGAATGCGGTCATACGACCAAGGACTGTAGGGAGCTGAAAAAGGCCCTAGACAAGTTGGCTGACGAGGGAAAGCTGAACAGATGAAGGAGCCTCAAGGTGATCTAAGAAGAGAGAAGGGAAAAGAAAAACAATCGAAGAGTGATGAAACTAAGGGCTCTGTGGGAGTCATAACTGGGGGCTTCGCTTTAGGAGGCCAAACCGGCAACTGGAGGAAGAATCACCTATACCACCTGAAAAATGGTGAGAGAATGAAGAAGCCGGACACCCCCACCATGGTGTTCGGAGAGAGTTCGAAAGAAATACAAACTCCCCATGATGATCCTTTGGTCATCGAACTTAAAGTGGCAAACCACAGGGTCGGTCGAGTTCTGATAGACAGTGGAAGCTCGGCTGACATCATCACTTGGGAGTGTCTATAGAAGCTGAAGTATGAAAAGAAAGACAGCAAGGCCATCGACCAACCCTTGGTCGGATTTGGAGGCCAATCTGTTCACCCCCTTGGGGTCATCAATCTTCCTAGCCGGTTTGGTGACAAAGGGAAAGGACGATGCCTTCCAATTAATTTCCTTGTAGTCGATATCGATCTCCCTTACAACATCATCATAGGTCGACCTACGCTGAACAGAATAAAAGCGGCTATTTTGACCTACCAGCTCTTGCTTCAGTTCGAGGCAGATGATGGAACAATGAGCAAGTTGCATGGAGATCAGAAATCCGCTCGAGAATGCTATATCAACAGCCTACGAAAAAGCAGGCCAGTTGAGCAAAACTCAAGTTAGAGAAAAAGAGAAGAAAAGGAAACAGTCAAAAGCTCACCCCCACCATTGGGATTGTTTTACAACGAGAACCCTGCTAACCATAATCGACCCCAGCCTGTCGATGAGGATGAAGAAATACAACTCAGATCTGATCCTAGACGGATAGTTCGAGTAGGTAAAGACCTTAACCAGGTTGTTCGAGATGAATTAGTGGTACTCCTTCGAGATTATCAGGAGGTGTTCGCATTTTTTGCTGATTCAATGCCAGGGATAGACCCCTCGGTCACCAAACATCAGTTGAATATGAAACCTGAATACAACCCGTCAAACAGAAGTTGAGACACCAGGGCATCGAGAGAAATAGGGCAGCAACTGAAGAAGTAACACTACAAGAAAAGGCACATTGGGCGTCAAAAACATATTATGTAGGGCGTCACAAAATTATTTGTGGCACATAGATAGTAGAAGGCAACACAAAATTATCTGTGGCCCAATGTCACTTTTCTTGTAGTGTAAATAAGTTGTTAAGTCCTGGATTAATCAGAGAATGCCAGTACACCGAATGGCTCTCGAACGTTGTGCTGGTTCGAAAGCCCAACGGGTCATGGCGTATGTGCGTCGATTTTACAGACCTTAACAAAGCTTGCCCCAAAAATGATTTCCCAATTCCAAAAATCGAGAAGTTGGTCGATTCTACTGCTGGACACGCTTTATTTAGCTTCATGGATGCAAATGCCGGATATCACCAAATTCCCCTAGCCGAGGAAGATCAGGTGCATACCGCGTTTATCACAAGCTCGGGAATTTATTGTTTTATAGTCATGCCGTTCGGACTTAAGAATGCAGGGGCTACATACCAACGTCTAGTCCATAAAATGTTCAAGAAACAACTAGGACGCAACGTCGAAGTGTATGTGGACGACATGATCGTCAAAAGCAGGCTGGTCGAAGAACATGTTCAGGACCTGAGGGAAACTTTATCATCATCCGCAAATACAACATGAAACTTAACCCTAAAAAGTGTGTTTTTGGAGTTCGAGGAGGAAAGTGTCTTGGATTACTGGTCGATGAAAGGGGCATCGATGCCAACCCCGATAAAGTCGAAGCAATAATCAATATGGTATCCCCTCGAACTGTTAAAGAGGTTCAAAGATTGACAGGGTGCATGGCTGCGTTGGCAAGATTTTTATCACGATAAGCAGACAAAAGTTTTCACTTCTTCAATACCTTAAAGGAGCCGTGCTTTGAGTGGGATAACGAAGCTGAACAGGCAATGCAACAACTAAAATCACACTTAGCACCCCTACCAAAGCTCGTTTCACCCTTGCCGGGAGAAACGCTATTCGTGTATCTCGTAGTTTCAGAAACTACACTAAGTGCGGTTCTTGTTGCTGAACGAGAGAAGCAACAACACCCAGTCTACTTCATCAGCTACGCCTTTCGAGGGGCTGAAAGAAGATATCCTCCGTCAAAAAAGACGATCTTCGCACTGGTAATGGCTAGTCAAAAGCTAAAGCCTTACATCCAAGCTCACCCAATCAAAGTGCTCACCACCCAGCCGCTCAAAAAGCTACTCGAAAATAGAAATGGCTCTAACCGGGTTGTCGAATGGGCTAACAATTATCTAATTTTGGCATGGAATTTGAACCCCGAAGAGCAATAAAAGCACAGGCCTTAGCAGATCTTATGCTTGAATGCCCATCGGAGACCGAGACTGCCACCCTAACCGGGACATGACAACTTTTCGTGGATGGTTCTTCTTCAAAAGCAGGGTGTGGAGTCGGGCTCTTGATAATAGACCCACTCAAAAATAAAATGGAGTACGCAATAAAGTTTGATTTTGCTGCGTCAAACAATGAAGCTGAATATGAATCCCTGTTGCTGGGATTAAAGATATGCCTATCGAATGGGGCTAATGAAATAACAGTTACAACAGACTCACAGCTGGTTGTCGGTCATGTCAAAGGAGAGTTCGAGGCAAAATAAGATAGCATGAGGATGTACCTGGGTAAAGTGAAGGAGCAGCAGGAAAAATTCACCAAGTTCACAATTCAACACATCTCAAGGTCCGAAAACCAGCAGGCGGATGCACTATCTCGAATGGCAAGCTCAGCCTCTAGCTTAGAAGCTCAAATTATCTCATGGGAAGTTTTGTACAGGCCAAGTATCAACAGTCAACTCCTCATCCACAACATAGACCGATAGAATGACTGGATGAAAGGCATCCGTGAATACCTCGAAGAAGAAAAGTTGCCAGAAGATGAAAAGGAAGCAGAAAGAATTCAGCGTTGTTCGAACTGGTTTCTTTTGCATGACCACTTACTATACAAAAAATCGTTTACACACCCACTGCTAAGGTGTGTAACGCTCGAAGAAGGTCATCAAGTGCTTCGAGAAATACATGAAGGAATGTGTGGCCGCCATCAAGGAGCTAGAACTATAGCTGGAAAAGCCCTTCGAGCCGGATATTATTGGCCCACGTTGATGCAAGATGCCAAGGGGCTGGTTAGGAAATGCCATAACTGCCAAGTATATGCCCATGTGCATCGATAATCTGATAGCCCTCTCACCACTATGCAAGTTGTGCTGTCGTTCAATCAATGGGGGATGGATATCTTAGGACCATTCCCAACCGCGTCTGGTGGAAGGAAATTCTTGTTAGTTGCAGTCAACTACTTCACCAAGTGGGTTGAAGTAAAACCCTTGGCCACCATTTCAGATAACCAAGTAGAGAATTTTATATGGAAAAACATCATCACTCGTTTCAGTATACCCCGAGCACTCATCTCAGACAACGGTCGACAATTCAACAGTGGACCTACAAAAGCTTATTGTGCTAGTTTTGGCATAAAGACAAAGTTCTTTGTGTTAGTCGACCACAAACAAACGGGCAAGCCGAGGCAACAAATAATGTCATTCTCAAAGAGCTAAGGAAGATGTTAGATGGAGCGAAAGGATCATGGGTCGAAGATCTCCCAAGAATACTTTGGTCCGCTCGAACTACTGTAAAAGAGGAAACTGGTCACACACCCTTCAACTTAGTTTATGATATCACCTCACCGAGGATAACCTTTTATGATTATGCGCAAAATGAAGAAGAGAAAAGCATCAAACTAGATCTCCTACTAGAAACCAGGGGGATGCCTTGCTCAAGTCCATTGCTCAAAAAATGAGAATGACCAGACTATTCAAACGAGGAGTCAAGGAAAGGAGGTTCGAAGTAGGGGACCTGGTACTTCGAAAAATAGAAGCTACTGGAAAGAAACAAAACCTTACTAAGCCCTAATTGGGAAGGACCGTATCGAGTGACTGAGGTAATTCGTCCTGGTAAGTATAGACTCGAGAATATGGATGGTGATCCTCTGTTTCGGCCATGGAATGTGGACAATTTAAGAAAATTTTATGTTTGAGCACAACACAGCAAATTAAGGGGCTAATATAGGAGCGAGCTGCTTCGACCTCACCGGTCTAGTTAAAAATTAAAATCCTGTGATGTAAGACAAAATTTAGTATTACTTCTTGTAAAAAACCTCGCCGGTTTAACAGGCTTGTAATAGAAGAATTATGAAATAAAATCTCGACCTTAACGGTCCTTCGAGCACATCTGTTAATTATTTTTATAACCTGAACTTGTTAACAGAATCAAAGGCCTAACATGTCATTTTCGAAATTATGACCTAAACAGGTCAACCGAAGTTTTAGTTCACCACCCAGCTGAGGATGGTCGAAGTTTTTAGAACTCCCTAAAGTTGAGGGTGTTCGAAGTTTCTTAAGAGCCCTAGTGGACGGCGATCAAATTAAATAACTTAGCATGTCATTTGTATAAAGGGACCTAACAGGTCAAATATAAAGTGCAAATGAGGCAACAGGATTTAGTCAAAATAAGTGAACTTTTACATTTCATTCAAAGAAATATTTACAAGTGCCGAGATTACATCAAAAGAAAGAGAAAAGCTGGTTACAAAAGCTCCAAATAATACATTGCCTACTAAAATAAGTCTAAGCCTCAATATAGACTGCTTGTTCGCCAGAAGAGTCAGAGGGAGAGCTCGAACTATCAAAGGCCGCAACCTCGACCTCGCCACCCTTGGCCTCCTCAGTAGCCACAGGGATGTCAGACACTGCGGCCACCTTGGCTTCGCCTTCCCCCATAGCTTTGGAAGTTGAAGCCTTAGCGTCCGCAGTACCCTCCTTCCCTTTGGCAACATATTTAGCCAGGGCCTGCTGTTTGTGCTCATCATACTTGTCCAAAACCTGCTTGAAATCCAAGTTAGGCCCGAAGTCCTTCAGCATCTTCTCGAAACAGCGGTGAATGTCGTCGCGGGCGGACTAATAGCCCTTGACGACCTTCTGATCAGCGAAGGTGAGGCCGTCCTCGGACTTCTTCCATCGATGAATAACTTCGCTCATTCTCTGTTTAAGTTCCTTGACGGACTTGTTGTACTTCGATTGCAAATTATCCCGCTCGGCGAATGTACGTTCGAGCATCTCCTTGTGGGCCTTCAGCTTCCCTTTGAGCTGAGCCACCTCCGTTGTTGACGCCTCTAGCTTCTTTTCAGCTGCCGTTAACTGATTGGAGACGTCCTCTTTGTTGTTGAGGAGGCTGGTCCTTTCGCTGTTGAATGCTTCAAGGTTGTCGACATTCAACCGCTTCGCTTGCTCGAGTTCAGTCTCGAGGGCCACGACCTTTCGAGAGGCCTCCTATAGCTCTTGCTTGCATTAGGAAAGCTCATCAGCGAGCTTAGACGAATCTTGGCTCTCCTTCTCTCTGAGGCAGGCCATTCGAATAGACATCTGCCAAAAAGAGACGTTGTGTTATTAAGACAGACAAAAAGGATAAAGTGACATGAAGGCACAATTGGAATGAAAGCTCACCTGTAACCAGCACTCGTTAAGTGTTTCGACTTCCTTCTCGACCCCACCCTTCGAGACATCTTTCATGTCTCCTGGCACCAGCAGTGCCTCTCGAACTCTTTGATAGTGAGCTCGAAGGGCTCTCCTACTGGCTTTATCGATGCTAACGGCACCAGACTGGCCCTCAGCATCGTCCGACCAGGAAGACTTGGTCTTCTTCACCAGAGGTTCGTCAACGTCCTGCTCGTCGACGGGGTCTGAGCTCGAACCCAAGTGGAAGCTCATGCCTGGAAATAGGGGGTCGAGCTCAGGTGAAGATGGTGCCTTCCTCTTCGACCCGGCGCTGCCGGGGACTTCGACCTCCTTCAGAGGCTTGTCGGGTTTTGTTGGAGTCGGGTTTTGTTGGGAGAAGCCGATTTTGCCTTTCGCTTGTGTTTTTGATTCTGCATAAGCAAGAAAAGAGACAAGTTAGAAACATCAACACCAAAATCAAACAAAAAGGTAGGGTGATCGAACTTACTGTGGGTGGCTTGGGAACTTTAAGTCCCCCCTTCTTGATCGAGAACCTAGCTTGTCGTCGAGATTATTATACGCAAGCACTGTAAAGACAAAATGATGAGTTAGAAAACAGAAGATTACTTAAAAAGGAAAGACAGATAAAGAGTAATCGACCCTTACGTTGGTCATATGCCGGGGACACGCCAAAAGCTGATAAAAAGTGCTCGTTGGCCAGGTCCTTGTCGTTGGACAGCTAATAATCCGTCTTGTACCTTTGCTTGCCATCAACGTGATATCCCGTGGCCTGACAATGGATGGCTAAAATGGCCTCTTCGGCGTCCATTTCGGGCACATTAAGGTTTATGCCGAAGTTAGGAGGGTTGTCAAACAGAGTTGCAGGCACATCCCTTGGCCTGTCCCCTCGAAACACAAAGAGAAACTCCCCTCGAAATAGAGCTGGTTGGTTGGTATCTCAGCTGTAACCTTGTAGGACTCTTCCTCTCTTAGCCCATCCTTTATCATGATGAGATGCTGAGCTTGGAAGGAGTACCAACCAGGCCCGTTGTGGCGCTCAAAACACCTCAATCTGAACATGTTGCGCCAAAGGCGCAACGAGGGTTGCACTCCTAACATGCGACATAAGCAAATAAAAGATACAATAGCCCCTACTGAGTTGGGCATAAGTTGACACAAGGCTGTGTTGTATGCCTCTAAAATCTCTTTAAAGAGCGGGTGCAAGGGAAAACGCAAACCCAGCTCGAAATAGGCCTTATATACACCGATGCACCCAGGGGATGGCACCACTATCAGGTCGGTGACCTGGGGAGGGTAAAATACATAGGGCAACTTGAGTAAAGGCTCGACAGAAACGACAACCCTCTCTAAAGATCCTTTCGCCACTTCCTCGTTGACCAGTGGCCACTTATTCCTAATCTCTTGTTGGGGGAAGGGCAAGGCTCGCATTGGTCGGACGTCGAAGTAACTTCATCGGTTGCCTCCATTATTTGCACTACACCAAGGTAAATGAAAGAATCCAAGTAATTCCTCTTATAAGGAGGGAAGGCTATAGTTAATTTATTGGGGTGATCTAGAAATTCTTCGGGTCCCTCGAAATTTTCCTCACACTCCTCTTCCTCAATGGGAACAACGTCGAGCAAAAGATCAGAGTTTGGGGGTCCAATAAGCTATTGTTACAACAGGGGCCCCATCTACCCATGTCTCGATCCAAGGCATATAAGGAAGGGGCAGGACATGAGAGGCACTTGATTCGAAAACGCGGTTCATTATTTATAATACGTCGAATTTATTAAAGAAAGGAAAAGAATCAAGAAAGAGAAATCATACCTTAATCGAATAACACGAAGGAGATTCCTCGAACTCTTGGAGCACTCTGATAGCAGCGGGCAAAGGAAGCAAAGGCTTATTAAAGAGAGAAATTAGAGAGAGAAATTGCAAAGTGAGTAAATGAGGTAACAGTGGAAACATTTATATCTCACCTACCCTAAACAGTAAAACCCCTATAATGTGAACATTTACTTGACATGGGAGTTCGTGCCAGATAGTACAGGGAGGTTTAATGCGATACATCTTATATACAGTTGAACGTATAAATACTGGTTAAAATACGGTTGACTAAAAGGAATACGATGTTGACTTCAAACCGTTGACCCTCACCGGGGCTACTTCGAGAAATTTCAGCAATACAATCTCCCCCTCACCGGGGCTACCTCGAACTCTTCAAAGTAATAATCCTTTGATTGAGCTACCTCGAGCAATTTCAAAGGCATCCTTTGAATCAAATACTTGTGAAATATTTTCTAAGTATACAAAGCCCTTCACACAAGGCACCCTTTTCGAGAAAAATGAGTACATGACTCAATTAGCCCTAACCAGGCTACCTCGAAGCCCTAAGGATAGACCTATTGGCCCTTACCAGGCCCACCTCACACCCAAGTGAGGGTGTTCGAGTTTTTGGTTACACACCCAAGTGAGGGTGTTCGAGTTTTTTAGTTACACACCCAAGTGAGGGTGTTCGAGGTTTTTGGTTACACACCCAAGTGAGGGTGTTCGAGTTTTTTTGTTACATGCCCAAGTGAGGGTGTTCGAGTTTTTTGGTTACACACCCAAGTGAGGGTGTTGATAGGTTTTAGTCGTATCGCCTAATCAAAAATAAACCTACGGACCTCTAACTAGGTAGTCAGTGGAAGCAGGGTCGAATCCACAGGGAGACAGAGTTTCTAAATCAATATTCAACCAATTCAGCTACTCCAGATGAAATCAGGAAGGAATTAATTAAACTAAAGAATAGACTACAGAAGACGGAATAAATCGAGGATTAAACTATGGAATAAAAACCTAGGGTATTAGGTCGGTCCACCATGCTTATACCAATCAAATAGGGTCAACAACTATCAAAACCTAAGTCAAGAGTCGGGTGATTAGAGCCTATGTTGAGCTATGGTTAAGACTCAACGCTCATAGTTCAACATACGCCGCATGTTCACTAACGTAATCAGAACTACTGACGTGTCCTAGGCCTCTAGTCGTAAGATGGATCTGTGCAAACAACTATTAACCACAAGCAACCAACGAACTGCGCAATAACGTTAATTACTCAATAAAGAACAAATAACATCACAATCACCCTAATCAAGCCCTAGAAATCGATAAGAGTCTAAATCACAGTCATGGTATAAACATGGCTTTCCTATCTAACACCCTAGAAAGAGACTACTCAGACATGATCGAATTAATAACGACAAAACTAATATGAAACCCTAAACTAAGCAATCAAAGTAATTAAAGAGATAAAGAGTAGAGAAGAGTACCAATTGACGGAAAGCAGGAACTTTTATTGAAATCGAAATAGGTTTGATCACCTCTAAATTAATCTAAAGTGTTTGAATTGAACTAAGAACAATGAATAATAAAACTAGTCTAAAGCTAATGAAAGATGAATAAAAGATGTAAAATAAAGATGTCCCCCTATATAATGAGAAAAAAAGGGTATTTATAGTGCCCCTCAAGTCTAAACAAAATACGAAATAAAAGACGAATTCCGCGACGGATGGCGCCAGACCCGATCGGGCCCGAGGCCTCCACCCGATCGGGTCAAACACCAAAGGGGCTTCTTTGTTTCTCGTGGCCTGGCGCAGCTGCCCAGCACCAAGACTGAGATCTGCGGCCCACCCGATCGGGCCTGGGGCTTCCACCCGATCGGGCCTGGTGCAATTTTGGGCCAATACGCTTGCCTTGATACCAGCAGCAGAATGAGGGCTACGAGCATCCAACCCGATCGGGTCGGGTGCATTATGCCCGATCGGGTCTGGTGCATGTTGCACGCCCGATTGGATCAGGCACGCCTTGCCCGATCGGGTCCGCGACTTTCATACCCGATCATAAATACTTCGCCCGATCGGGCCATTTCTGCCCGATCAGTGCACGGAAACCTCCTTTGACTCCTTGGCTCTCTAATCTTCACGTTTAGGGGTCTTGGGACCTCCTAAACTATCCATAAAGCTCGTGAGCCATCCTACGTGCCTCGTAACATCTCGTAAAGCCGTGGTTGCTTCCAAAAGGCTCGGGAATAAGGAGAAAACTCTATAAAACCTGCAATTCAATACTAAAACACGAAACCACAACGTCATACGATAGTTAGCACAAAATAGCTCCCAAGAGCTCCAATGACGCACAAATTAGCTTGTAAATAAGGGAGAAAACTCTATATAAATACGTGATATCAAACTCCCCCAAGCTAAACCTTTGCTTGTCCTCAAGCAAACAGCACATGAACATGGAATAGATTACCTCACCCCAAATATAAAAACAAATCAAAGCTCAAAACATTTTCAAGACTAAGAATCGTTCAAGCAGGCATAATTCAAGTTTGGCTCATCAAATCCATCCAACCACCAATCATTCAAGCAATTTATCAAACTCAAGCATCCACAAAGCATACAAGTCCTGAAAAGGCACTCACAAGGGTGTCACTCCTCTCAATTTTGTGTCAGGCAAAGAATGTGCCCGAACACTCACCAACCCGATCATAAGTACCCTTCCCACTCACACTCTCATGTGTTTAAAAAGGTTCAATGACGCTCATCCTAGTCAAGTCGACTCAATTAGCAGAAATACTCTTTCACTTTGACAAACTGACTCGAAATCAGTCAAATGAACAATGCAGACACAACTCAAGAGGACTTTATAGGGTTGTAATGGGGCTTAGCGAGAGGTAGGGGATACTTTTGGGTAATGTGGTGGAAAAACCAAGAAAGGGGGAGCATAAACCATTCAAACAAGGCCTAAGATGGCCTTCACAACTCCCAACAATCACCATAAAACCATGTAAGATAACCCAACTCTCATAAATCAATGAAAAGCGCATAACAAACCCAATTTTCTAGCAATGGAGCGAATATTCTTTTATGAACGTACGTGAATGAAAGAACTAGAATTCTTTTGAATTTTCATTTCATTTTTCTTTCATTTTTCTGAACTTCAATCACGCAACTCTAAACTTGCTTTTTCTTTTCTCTTTCTCACTTTCAAACCACAGCAAATACACTTTCAAATCCCTCAAAAACCAAACTAAACCAACAAACCAATCTCAAACTCAACCCATACAAAAGCTCCCCCAAGCTAGGCTTGGAATAATATCAAGTGAAGGCTTTTGGCTCGTAATAGGGGTTTAAGTAACACGAAACAAGTCATTAGGCTCAGCGGGGCTAAGGAGGATAAAAGTATATCAAAAACTCACTCTGAAGCTCAAGAATAAGACAAAAGAACGCCTCTATCACAGCACGTGCTACAAGTCATCTAAAATCAAACAAGTACGAAGTCAAAGTCAAGATCAATCCACTAAAGAGGAACTAACACACAAGAATAGACTGGATAATAATATGAATCCAATAGGCTACAAAGAGGCCTCACAGTCTAACTAATTCAGGTATGCAGCACAAAGTGGTCTAATATAATCCAAAAATGCTCGAAATCATAGCAATCAAACATCAAATTATAGCCTCAAGATCACAAATGCCCAGCTATCCAGAAGACAAAGTCAAATCAATTTCAAATAGAGCACAAAAAGGTGCACAGGGAGGCAACTAAACCAGTCATGGGAACCATATTTTTTTTGATTTTTTCAGTATTTTTGAAAGCAGTAAATCTAACCTAGAAAGCAGTAAGAGAGATAGGGAATACAAACAGAACTCCTCCCCGAAGCTGAACTTGGCAGTGTCCTCAATGCCAAAAGGTGATAAGGACTATGCTAAGAGGAAAAACAATGTTAGTACCCTCACTCTCGCTCACAAAAGGAAGAAAAATAAAAAGAAAAGGAAAAGGGAAAGAAAAGAAATACGAGTTGCCTCTCGCACAGCGCTGGTTTATAAAGGTCCCGCACGACCATAATCCTCCCTCTCTCAAATAGGAGGGGCTTGGCAATGAGTGCCACCCTCATCAAACATCTTTCTCCTCCAAATGTTCTTGACAATGCCTCCAGACGGTGAGGCAACCTTAGGTGGAATTGGAACCTTCTCCACACCTACTTCATCCAGAACCTCATCCCTGCAACAAGATTGTTCAAGCATAGGTGCCTTAACAGCATTTGTTAGTTTAAAAATCACTTTATCATCATCAACACTCAGAGTTAAAGACCCAGACTTGACATCAATGACAGCACCAGCAGTACACAAAAACGGCCTACCCAAGATAATAGGAATCTGGGCATCCTCATCCATATCTAACACCACAAAATCAACAGGGATATAGAATTTCCCGACCCTAACAGGAACGTCCTCTAAAACACCTAGAGGGTATTTTATAGAACGATCCGCCATCTGTAAAGTGATTTGTGTGCATTTAAGGGCTCCCATGTTCAGTTTCTTATAAACAGACAATGGCATAACAGAAACAGAAGCACCTAAATCACACAAAGCCTTATCAATAAAAATAGGTCCAAGATGGCAGGGTATAGAAAAACTACCAGGATCTTTTAACTTTGGTGGGGTTTTATTTTGAATAAAAGCACTACACTCTTCAGTAAGAGCGACACGTTCTACCCCACCAAAGTCTCTTTTCTTAGTGATCATGTCTTTCAGAAATTTGGCATAAACAGGCACTTGGGTAATTAAATCTGTAAATGGAATCGTTACCTCAAGGTTCTTGACCATAGCCAAGAACTTACCAAATTGCTGATCGACCTTAGATTGTTGCATCCTGTGAGGAAAAGGTAGCCTTGGTGTAAAAGGCGTTTCAGAAGCCTTCTCCTTTTTCTTCCCTGTTCGTTCAGCTGCTGCAGACAAATCGACTTCAGACGTCGAATTCTTCCTTTTTCCTTCCTCTACCACCCTCTTCTTCCCTGCAGTTGGGGTAACCTCGTCAATGGGCACTGGAGGGGCATCATATGCAATGCCACTACGAAGAGTGATGGCATTCACATGTTCTCTCTGAACTGGTTCCCTGTCGATTGTCCCTGCTGCCTCTGTGCATTAGATTCTGCCAACTGAGCAACTTGAGCCTCGAGAAGTTGGATGTGCTTCTCTTGGGCCCTCCTTGCTTCCTCCTGGGCCCTCCGTGTTTCCTCATTTGCCTTTTGCATAGACAATATCAGTTTCATCAGTTCAGAATTGCTAGGCTCTTGTGGGTTGTTGTTTTGTGGGGGTGGGGTGTGGAAATTTTGTGGAGTTTGGAAGTTATTGGGATGATGGAAGTTTTGTGGTGGTGGTCTTTGGAAATGTTGTGGGGTTTGATGGTATGAGGGTTTAGGATAGTTTTGTGGAGGTGGAGGTTGATGGTTTTGTGGGTTTTGGTAGTTATGTGAAGGGGGGAAGGTTTGTGGCCTTTGTTGAAAGGCATTGGCCTGCTCCATCTGAAATTGACTGAACTGACAGTCATGCCCAAAGTGACCCTGAACACCACATACCTCGCAGTAAGATGAGGTAATGGGTGCTACTGCAGACATAGCATTTTACTCATAGGGGGTGCTGCTGAGGAAGAGGAACTGAAGGTGTTAATCTGCTGACTCAGCTTCGCCATCTGCGAAGTCAATAATGCAATGGCATCTACCTCCAGTACCTTCCTCGTGATGCTTCGGGAAGTGGAATGATCATTGGCTGCGAGGTTTGATAGAAACTCGTAGCCTACATCCACTTCCTTATCCAGAAAAACTCCTCCTGCAGACGAATCAACAATACTCTTCGTCTGAGGCTGCAGACCATTGTAAAATGTCTGCGTCAAGAACCATTTGTCCATGTTGTGGTGTGGACACTCTCTCTGTAAATCCCTAAACCTAGCCCACGCTTCCCGTAATGTTTCATCAGGCTCTTGGGAAAACGTGGCTAGTTTATTTCTGATTTCTGCTGTCTTTGTGGGTGGATAATACTCTCTCAGGAATGCAGCAGAAATCTCACTCCATTCTGTCTCTTTCACGTCGTTCAACCATTTATGGGCTCTATCCCTCAGTGAAAACTCGAACAACATGACTTTGAGTTGATCTGGAGTGACGCCGGCATGTTTAACGGTTCGACAAAGTTGTTGAAACCGTTGCAGATGATTTGCCGGATCTTCAGTAGGATGCCCACCAAACTGATTTTGCTGGACCATGCTGATGAGTCCAGGCTTAATCTCAAAATTTGTTGCGGCAATGGTGGGCATAGTAGGTCCAGTGGAGAGACCATCTGGGTTGGGCACCCCATATGACTTCAGTGACTTTGACATGACTGAACTCAAGGTGTCTGTTCCAGAGGTTTTCAGCTGAACAGACTGCTTTTCTTTCTGCTTTATCTTTCGGATCCGCCTGATTGTCCTATCAAGATCGGGGTCCGCTGGAATGGGGGAACCGTTTCTTTGGGACCTGGGCATACAAAAGAAACAAAAAGCAGCAGTAAAGGGTACCTCGATTGAAACAATGAAGTTCCAATGAGGTACAGAGAAGTAGACCAAATAATTAAATAAAGACTTAGAGAACTAGCCGTCTCCCCGGCAACGGCGCCAAAATTTGATAGGTTTTAGTCGTATCGCCTAATCAAAAATAAACCTACGGACCTCTAACTAGGTAGTCAGTGGAAGCAGGGTCGAATCCACAGGGAGACAGAGTTTCTAAATCAATATTCAACCAATTCAGCTACTCCAGATGAAATCAGGAAGGAATTAATTAAACTAAAGAATAGACTACAGAAGACGGAATAAATCGAGGATTAAACTATGGAATAAAAACCTAGGGTATTAGGTCGGTCCACCATGCTTATACCAATCAAATAGGGTCAACAACTATCAAAACCTAAGTCAAGAGTCGGGTGATTAGAGCCTATGTTGAGCTATGGTTAAGACTCAACGCTCATAGTTCAACATACGCCGCATGTTCACTAACGTAATCAGAACTACTGACGTGTCCTAGGCCTCTAGTCGTAAGACGGATCTGTGCAAACAACTATTAACCACAAGCAACCAACGAAACTGCGCAATAACGTTAATTACTCAATAAAGAACAAATAACATCACAATCACCCTAATCAAGCCCTAGAAATCGATAAGAGTCTAAATCACAGTCATGGTATAAACATGGCTTTCCTATCTAACACCCTAGAAAGAGACTACTCAGACATGATCGAATTAATAACGACAAAACTAATATGAAACCCTAACAATTGCATCATGAACGATTAAATAAATAAACTAAGCAATCAAAGTAATTAAAGAGATAAAGAGTAGAGAAGAGTACCAATTGACGGAAAGCAGGAACTTTTATTGAAATCGAAATAGGTTTGATCACCTCTAAATTAATCTAAAGTGTTTGAATTGAACTAAGAACAATGAATAATAAAACTAGTCTAAAGCTAATGAAAGATGAATAAAAGATGTAAAATAAAGATGTCCCCCTATATAATGAGAAAAAAAGGGTATTTATAGTGCCCCTCAAGTCTAAACAAAATACGAAATAAAAGACGAATTCCGCGACGGATGGCGCCAGACCCGATCGGGCCCGAGGCCTCCACCCGATCGGGTCAAACACCAAAGGGGCTTCTTTGTTTCTCGTGGCCTGGCGCAGCTGCCCAGCACCAAGACTGAGATCTGCGGCCCACCCGATCGGGCCTGGGGCTCCCACCCGATCGGGCCTGGTGCAATTTTGGGCCAATACGCTTGCCTTGATACCAGCAGCAGAATGAGGGCTACGAGCATCCAACCCGATCGGGTCGGGTGCATTATGCCCGATCGGGTCTGGTGCATGTTGCACGCCCGATTGGATCGGGCACGCCTTGCCCGATCGGGTCCGCGACTTTCATACCCGATCATAAATACTTCGCCCGATCGGGCCATTTCTGCCCGATCAGTGCACGGAAACCTCCTTTGACTCCTTGGCTCTCTAATCTTCACGTTTAGGGGTTTTGGGACCTCCTAAACTATCCATAAAGCTCGTGAGCCATCCTACGTGCCTCGTAACATCTCGTAAATCCGTGGTTGCTTCCAAAAGGCTCGGGAATAAGGAGAAAACTCCATAAAACCTGCAATTCAATACTAAAACACGAAATCACAACTACATACGATAGTTAGCACAAAATAGCTCCCAAGAGCTCCAATGACGCACAAATTAGCTTGTAAATAAGGGAGAAACTCTATATAAATACGTGATATCAGGTGTTCGAGTTTTTTGGTTACACACCCAAGTGAGGGTATTCGAGTTTTTTGGATACACACCCAAGTGAGGGTGTTCGAGTTTTTGTTTACACACCTAAGTGAGGGTGTTCGAGTTTTGTCAAAGAACCCCTCTTTGAGGGCGTTCGAATTTTTCAAAGAACCCCTCTTTGAGGGTGTTCGAGTTTTTATCAGATCCCCCTTTGAGGGTGTTCTAATTTTTCAAAGAACCCCTCTTTGAGGGTGTTCGAATTTTTCAAAGAACCCCTCTTTGAGGGTGTTCGAATTTTTTAAAGAACCCCTCTTTGAGGGCGTTCGAGTTTTTCAGGAACCCCTCTTTAACGGCGTTCAAATTTTTTGCTAACCCAACCCAACTTAGGGGTACGTCGAGTTTTCAAAGCAAAAGCGAAATATTCCGCTCCACATCGCAGTTCCGTCATGATCCCGAAACTACAACGTAGAGCGTGGGGCTAATGTTTGTGCCCATTCCAGTCATGGCCCACCTAACCGGTGAAATGTCTAAGTTACCCTTAGGGGGTAAAAATTACCATTTTACCCCTAAGGACCTATCAGTCCAGAAAGTACAGGTTTTCAGTCAAGCCCACTAACAAAAGGCCTTCATGACATCATCACCTTCACCAGGTGACGTCACATCAGTATAACTGATCAGTCAGGTACGTTTTTACACACATTCCAAAGCATTTACTTGTACTATTCTCTGACCTTCTGAGATCAGATATGACTTAAGCATCGGAGAGACGATCCCGGGAATATTCCCGGGGGTGGTTCATTGTGCTCGGTTTTGCAGGTACCTGGAATTCAAAGACCTTGGACTTGTTACTGTTTACTACCCTAGCTGGATTCGAACTCCCCCAAATTACAAATTTCTACTGTGTTTCTTACACCCGAAGAAGGTGCATTTTGATAATGCACATTCTCTGTAACCACCGATCTTGTTCCTGGTTCTTGTCTAGGTTCCTCTAAATCAGCAATGCAGGCATCGACCTCGATATCAATGCCTGGAGAGACATCCATAGTAAGTGCGAGCTCCAGAGGGTCAATACAGAGCATCTGCGGGAGTGTAGATGCAACAACCTCGTCCACAATATCAATCCTACAACAAGATTGTTCAAGCATAGGTTCCTTAACAACATTAGTTAGTTTAAAAGAAACTTTATCATCATCAAAACTCAGATTTAAATAGGTACAACATGGCAAAGGATAGAAAAACTCCAAGGATCTTTCAACTTAGGAGGGTTTTATTCTGTAAAATAACGTTGCACTGTGTAGTTAGAGCTACACAATCTACGCAACACCCCAGAATTTCAAAGCGGAAAATAAAAGGAAAATTAATAGTGTACTATTAAAAGAAATGTGTTTAAATAACTAAGTGACGAAACCAACTTAAATAAATAATAATATAAATAAATAATTAAATATAATAGGATCCAAATGAGAGAACTATCTCAAACTAAAAAGGAGTCTAGAACTAAAACACCTAATAAAGTACATCTCAATCCGAGCCCTTAACCAAAGAAAAAAAACGCTTAACAACCTACCTTGCAAAATATATAATAGGTATCCACAATCAGTGTGGAGTAACTAACAGCTCTCCTAGCCCAATATAGGATTCAAATAGCAATTTTAAGTAAAGTTAAAATAAATGTTACTTACACAATAACATAAAATCAATAACAGTAAGAAATTAATAGTACTTACTATTTGTTGGCAACAACATGCTTAAGAATAAATTATTTAAGGACAATATCCATAACACAAGAATCAGGTCATTATCAAGATATTAGGATAGTAAAAATTTATACTTATAAATTATTAAATTAATAGAGAGCGAACTCTAGTGACCCGCAACCCGCTTTCTCAGGAAATGTCAGATCGCAACCTCTAGAATACCCCATGGGTTAAGTTCCCTACCGTCTGTGTTAAGAATGGCCAAACTCCCAATGCGGGACAATATCACAGTATTTCCCGACCTCTCGGACGACAATATAATCTAGGTATATCTAATGCATGGTAATATCCAACGTAATATCTCTTGACCTCTCGGAGTGCATGTTCGTTACCATTGGGACACCGTCCCTTAGACTACTCAACTCAATAAAAAAAACAATAATATCAAATGTACAAAAACCACAATACTCTTCAAATCATCAAACCTCAAATTCCACAAATCATATAACCTCAAATTCCTCAAATCATATAACCTCAAATCATCAAACCTCAAAATAAATATAGCATAGACATACAAGTACTTTAAAATACATCAAATATATATCTATATATATATATATATATATATATAGGGGATGGATCTGGTGAAAACCAATGCCTAAACTGAAAACTGAAAACAGCCAATTATAACCATTAGATCATCTATGACAAAATTGGACGGACAAGATTAACGGACGGGTATCTCTCTTCACAAATTCACGCTTTCTTTGTTATTTTCCAAACCTTTCTCGCTTATGCTGTCTCCTTTCATCTTTTCTCATCCTTTTTCTCTCTCAACTGTGGAATGAAGGTAGCGAAGATTCAATAAACCGCAAGCTTTTCGAACGATTTCCAATTACAACCTACAGTATGGTTTTGATTTTCGCAAATTCGTTTTTGCTGATTCATTTTCGCTTAAGATTTCAGCATATCTTTGTTTTGTCAGTGCTTGGAGCATGAATATGAGCTTTTCAAGAAGCCTAAACCCTAAATTGATGTCTAAATTGATTTGCAACGATACAGACCTGCTCAATTTTTATTTGGTATGTTTTATGATTCCTTCAAATTTTTGTAGTTAAGATTGTTGAATTTTCTTCATGATTCTTGCTCATCTTCATTCCATCTCTTGTCTAACTCATTCTCGACATTTTGATTTTTATTTTAGATGTCTTTGTTAATTAAGTAGCTTGTTTTATTATTAGTGAACTTTTCTACATTCGAATATTAAGAAGTTAAACAAAATTGAGTTCACAAAAGCTTTCCAATAAATTTATTACGTCTCAATCACTTGAGTGAGAATCTTCACTGAACTTGATCATCAAGCTTTAATACTTGCCTTGATTTATAGCCTTTGCTGCAAAAAAATGTTTGGATCTGATTATTATACAGGTATCATATATTATTAGCTATATTATGTGCTTGAACTAGATGTATTTTTAAGTTTACATTTTTTTGTGTTTTTGTCATGGTTCCCTATTTTCTTATATTGATTTTGCCTAACAAAGACTACAATGGTGAGAAAGGGATACATTAAGTTGATAAATTAGCACTCTTGGTTAAAAAACGATACCTTGCACTCCTGTAAGGCATCAACTCCTCTTGCATTTTTCATGTGCTGTGCTTTTAGAAACTAAATAAAGCATTTAGACATGTTTTTGATAACATTAGTTTTGTTGGACTTGATCTAAGTTTATATCTATGGGTACATTTAAACATTTAGTATTGAAAGGGGTACATTTTGAAATGAAAGGGATATGTTTTAGATGACTAATGTGTTTCGTTGGATTTGTAGATAGATGTAGTGATTGATGTTTGTAAGGTATTCAAACACTCATAATTTGCAGAATTGTAAAGAGTTAAAGTGGAAGATGTTACCTTTTGATGAAGGTGTTTCTTATTCTACTTATCGTTATTAAGGTCTTGCTTTTGTCCAAATTGCTTATGTTTCCTAAAAACATGAAATGTGGGCCTTAAAGCTTCAATTTAATTAAGAATACATTTAACTATAAATGGGATACATTAGAGCATAAATGGAGCTATTTCACACGGCCATAACACATTTTGGACTAATTGAGGCTCATTGGAGCCATTTTTGCTAACAATCTCCTTCTAGTGTGTTTATGAGCTTTCTTGGTCTATTTTGTAGATTACAACGGTTTTCCCCTTCTTCTACATGCTTTAGAGCAACAACAGGATGTTCGAGGCAAGTGTTGCTCAGAAACGATCTTTGGAGGTATTTGTTCTCACTAAGGAGTGCCTCGGATTGTCCCCTAGGCATATTATACGAGCAATATTGGAGAAGCACCACTTTCATCCATCCACCCCAACCATGGGGGCCCTGACCAGATCAGGTTGGGTGTATCTGGTGGTGAGTGTGGGTGTTTTATGTTTTTGTAGGGTGCTAATTGGTGTGAAGCATATGTATTTGTTGCTTATTGAAACTTTACTTGGGTATTGTCACATAAGGAAGATCCGGCCTTCTTAGGCCTTAAAGCTATTGTTTTGATGTCACCTAACTTGCCGTTGGGATGAATTGTTGTAGTTATTTTCTTGGGGCTTTGAGGGTTAACTATTAGCCTTTATAAGTCATAGTAGCTGCTGAGTAGTATGCTAACGGTGCGACCTTCTTTTTTTTCTCTGTAAACAGGGAACTAGTAAAGGAGGTAAGTTATGAGTCCTACTGCTTTTTCGAGGATGTTGCTGTCTTGTTAGAGTTTTATGTGCACTTAATTTTACTAATGTTGAGGAGATGCCAACTTTGTGTTGAGCACTAATAGTAAAGGAGGTAATAAGTTCTTATCATTGCTTAGTGATTTTTCGAAAGGGGTAGGTTCTTTATTCGTTGATAATTCAATGAAAGGGAGAAATGTGTTTTTGAATTTGTTTAGTTAGTGAATCAAGTTTACACTTGGAAGTTGGAACAACTTTCTTTTCCTATCTAGTTAAAGCCGGGTTATTCAAAGTTTCATTTTTTCACGTTTTCCTTCCTTAGCTAAACCTATTAGCTCAATTGGTAGAGCATTGTGCAATAGCACAAAAGATGTAGGTTCGAACCCTACATAGGTTAAATAATGATAATATAGGTTTAGATTTAAAGTTGTCCTTTTATTCTAAATGTAGCCCTTTTTACGTTAAAAGTAGGTCTTGTTTATCATCAAAGATACCTCTATAGATATTACCACCTTGTTAGTTTGATTTTTGTAAGCTTAGTTTTGGCAAACCTAAAAGCTACAACAATTCAACTAGGTTGTAAAATCATACTTTGAACTAAAGGAAGGCTTGTGCAGTGGGAGTGACTCTTGTTCCAGAAATAACACTTAAAACTAAGATTTAATAGATTTATTTGTCATGATCTCATTTTACTGCATTATTTAGTTTTCTGAAATTTCAATTTCATATGGCCCAATTTAATTCCACATTTGGGAAAGGCAGGCAACAATCACAGTGATAGCTATTGTAGATTGCAGCTACCTAATTATCTACAACAAAGCTTTTGGGAACAAACTTTAATCTACAGCCCATTAGAACCAACTGCCTGAATATTATTAGCAAGAGAATCAATCTTATAGCACCTATATAGAGAATTGTGATTGTCCCCTAACGTCACTTAAACAGATGCTAGTGTCCACCTAGTGTGATGTTGTGATGCTGAAAATGCCTTTGTCATTTACTATTGAATAAGTGGTGCTGATATTTTAATACATTAAGATCCCTATGAATCTTATAGGACATCAAATTACATCTTTTTTTTCGATTGAAATTTTAAGGTGGAGTGGTTAGGACTTAGGACACTAATCAAACATTTAGCTTTATAGTTTTATAGGGCATATCAAATGACATCCTTTTTAAATTAAATGTAGGACTTTTCTATGAAATGTACCCTTTTTAGAATCTATGTAGGTGTCTTTTGATCAAATGAAACCTTTTATATATATATTACCAACCGATAGTATGAATTTTTTAATGTATGTAAAGCTAAAAAGTTCAGGTGCGTAGTTAACTCATATAGTATGAACTTCAAAAAGATCAAATTTAAAAGGGATACATTTGACATAAAAAGCGTACATTATGGAAAAAAGGGGTAAATATGCAATAGTCTAGTTTACACTAGCTTGGCATTTGCTTACTGGCAGCTGCACGAGCTTAATTGATCTCCCATTGTGAGAAAGACATTAAAATTTCTCAATTAATTTAGGATTGATTTTTTAAGAGGGCAATATTGATAGCTTGCTTAAGATTGGTTGTGACTTCAAACTTGTGAACACCAATCCACGTTCTTGGATGTTTATAGCCTGCATAGAAGGTTTGGACTATTGACCTCTAAAATCAGGCAACTTTAATCTTTACACTGTTCTCTCTATTATCAGCAAGGAAAGGATAAAAAATTTGGAAATGTAGATCCTCAAGGCAGAGCTAACTAGGTATCAATTCACTCGGCAATTGAATTTTTACTGAGATGTCAACTAAACTTGTTCGGGGAGCCTTTTTGCTTTTTCCATGGTTCAATTGCAACTTCTTGTTGGCATAGTTTTGGAGCTTTCTTTATAGGCTAGCAATCAGTATTGTACTGCAGGACATAGATTTGCATGAACATCTGTAGTGGCTGAAGTTTTCTAGCTGGAGTATATCTCGACTCCCTCCTTTACTAGTGCAGGTAATATAGGTTGTTGTAATTAACAAAGTACTCTATCCTGTTCCAGCTCTAGAGTATGTGAAGCGACTACGAGTTATTTATTTTCAGCCCAAATGAAGTAGAAATACCCATAAAAATCATTATAATGGAAATTCACCCTTTCACTCATATGTTTCCAATGGGCCTGGGTGCGGAGGGGATAGTGATGATGAAGATCTTACTACTGAAGTGAATCGCTAAGACTTTTAAGAAATTAGAATTTGCTTGAAACTTTGCTTATTGGCATGCATTTCATTTTGAATCTACAAAAGTTGGGATTGCAATGGTAAACTATCGAGTTGTTTTGCTGATTTGACAGACACCTAGCAGATGTGCTGATGACACTGATGAGTATATAATTATCAACCTCACGTTTGAAGATGGACTTAATAACCGGTCAGGAAGGGGATGCAAAGTTGTGTTGCACGACGCTATTGCAGATAGAAAGATTACACTATAGTCTGGCAAGTTTTTTGCTGCAGCAACAGAAAGAACACAATCTTGGAATGGAATTCAACAGGATATTACACCTAGAGTTATGAGGAAGTTGGCTTACTAGGTCATTGCTGTTGTTAAGATATATGGTACTAATGTTACTAGTACTGATGTTCGAGCTACATTGTGGGTCCAAACACCTGATAAGCGTGAGCAATACAATAGAATTCTTCAAGCCTTACTAGCCATCTTTAGTTGTTGAGGCAGTGCAACGTCTTTTAACATTGTTTCTGCACTGAAAGAACAGAACCACTCTCTATTGGTCATGCTTACAACTTACGAGAGTTTAGCCCTGAAAAACAGTGTTGATTGCGGCCATTTACCCGTTGTAACATGATCTGCAAGTCAATCGTATGAATAACCATCTTTACAGCCATTAACATATCTAATAGGCTGGACACATATCTCATAGCCGCACTTGGATCATGAAGTGTTGTCACAGGAATGGTTTGGGATACATGGCAAATCTGACCGTAACAACAATGAAGTTTCCCTTACACTCTTCATTAAAAGCACAATTCAAGAAACTGAGTAAATATTAAAAAAAAGAAGGGGTGCACTAGATTTAAAAGGGGGCATTTAGAGTTAAAAGGGTTACCGTTGAGGATAGTCTCAAACAAAGAATAAATTATTTAGAATAAAATGAGGTACAATTAAGGGCGCATTATGAGTTAAAAGGGTTACCATCAAGGATAGTGTCAACCTATGAATAATTATTTAGAATAAAATGGGCTATAATAAAGAATAATAGGGGCGAATTTAGAGTTAAAAGGGGTACATGTTGAAGTTAACCTATGTAGGATTCGAACTTACACTCGTCTGTGCAACTGCACAACGCTCTACCAATTGAGCTAATAGGTTTATACTTTGTATATTTGTAAGATGTCAAGAGTAAATATTAAATGTACTACTCCTACTTGGAAATACGCAATTAGACCAAAGATGATACCTCTGTTGACGAAACAGTTGTTTTACACTTCACCATTTCAAAAAAATTGGTACTAGTTCTCAACTTGAAAGCAATTCTGCAAGAAGGAACAAAATCTGTCAGATATAGCTTATAGCATAAGAGGAAACCCCCTTCAGACCCATGGCTACATGACAAATATACTCGTTATAAGAAGCACATATATGCAAAGAGTTAAAGCACACAAAAAACAGAAACCTTCAAATGAGCAACTTGTAAGCTACCAGACCCGATTAGATCAATGGACCATACAAACTAAAGCGTTTTACAAAGTACCTTAACTATTAATCCTTTCACTATGAGATTAATAATATACCCAGCTTTTTGAGAGGTTTTGAAGACACCTTATGTTAGCAGTGGACATGTTCGGTTGGAACTTTCATGAAAATGATTTTAATTGCAGACATGAGAATAAGAGGGAGTGCACATACAAAAGAAGGTTGTTGATTGATGACTATTATGCTCTAGCAAATTCTAAGGTCATGTATTCATTAAATTAGCACCAACAAATAATAACATTTGACACAATCTAAGAAAAAGGGTACAACGACGTGAAAAGGGGTACTACACTAACAAATCGCTTTTTCTACATACATGGTAAAAGGATCTAATACATAAAAAAAATCGTGTGTAAACATCATCATACAATGCAAATAATCTTCGAATAGAAAATTCAACAACCAAAAACAATCTAAAAACTATTTTTTCTGAAATCTAAAAAAATTAAATTAGGGTTACAAATACGAAAATTGGAGAAAACTTTGATTCAAATGTACCTCGCAATTTGTTGACGAAGGTTGAATCTAACTGTAATTCTGCAATACAATATGACAAAATTATCCAATCTAGTGTATCGAATATCACACAATTAATGAAATTGGGAAACAAAATTTGAAATAAGCAAAACATAATTCTTAAAATCTGAAATTGAGGAAGAAAGTTTCTAAAATTGAAGCGCAATTGCTTGAATTGTACCTTGCAGATTTTACATATACGTTGATTTATCTATTTGCAAGCATACCCATGAAATTCGCTGCGAGAATGAGAACAGTTGCTCCAATGGTGGTAACGCTTATAGATGAAGATGAAAGCGGAGGAGAGACCGCAAAGGAGAGAGGAAGGGTTTATTTGTTATTAGTTGGTTTCATGATAAACCGTATTCCCAGCCGTAAGATCAACATGTGCTGATGTGGACGATCCAGATCTTAAGTTTTCAGTTTTCATTTTAAGCCTGTTTTCAATGGATCCAGTCCTATATATATATATATATATATATATATATATATATATATATATATATATATATATATATATATATATATATATCATGGTATTCATCAAAGGCGTTATCTGAGATTGGGCGCGGAGTTAATTACGACAAATATACAATACCCTCCTTACATAACTCTTGGCGAAGTAATGCTAAATGACAGTCTTATTCCCCCGAGCATTACGACGTCGACAACTCAAAATATTCAACTAAATAAATAAATAAACATGCAATAAATCTTCAAAAAGTTTCATATCAAGATTTCACCTCAAAACAAGTTTTAACATGCATCACTAAAACCAACTAAGCCTTTGAAACGGTTTAAACATAGACAGAACCTTCAAATAGACATAACTCTTAGACTACACAATATTATTAAGAAATTCTAATTGTATGTTAAAGCTTATCTCAATAGCTTTCCTACAAGTGGTAATAAGCTTAATTCCGATGTAAAACAAGTGAGTTATACTTTGAACATACATTGTGCAAACTATTTGCGGGGCGCGAATTAGCTCACGGAAAAGCCTTCTGTTTCCTTTTTCTCATGCGAGCAACATGCATATTATTTCACCCAAATTCTACCCTATGTATTCATACATCAATCAAAACGTACCAAGCCAATATATGATTATTACAACATAATTTAACATGCTAATAAACACCATACATGAATAATATAATCTCAAACATCAATATTTTAGATTTCAATCCCCTCTAAAAATTCATTCAAAACTCATGAAATATAAATACACTCTCAACAAACATACCAAGGCACAATTCAAATTTCATGCTACTAAAACTGATAAACGTTTCGTACTTTCATGACGTAGGACCTCCGTTCCCGAAGCGAAGAAAGAGGAGTAGGCAATAAGGTTATTGTCCTCTCCCAGCTCAGTAGTTCTGCAACTACTACCATGGTTGTTGCCAGCGGGGATCCCCCATTCCGAAAGGATACTGGGCCGGCTGTTAGGTCCTAAGTTGTATGCCATTGCTATGATGCCGCTAAATTCACTACTTCAGCGCCATTATTTGACATTGCAGGCTGAGCATATCACAATACAATTAACACAACAAGCATAACATTATGCATTTAGAATAACAATTTATACAATCCTAACATGATACGAAATCTACTAACATGAATCCTAACAAAATCAAAATTACTACTCTAATCCTAACGTGCTAAAATAGATGCTAGTTACCTTAATTTAGGTAGAAAATGATATGAGAATGTCATAGAAAGAAATGAATAACATTGCTCCCGAAACTCCAAGAAAACCGGTTGTCAGGTCTGTTTGAAACAAAAACTGCAGCTATGTTCTTCACTTTCTTCGAAAACAATTGTACCATGATCAAGATCTTTCCGAGTATATGACTTTTGACTATTCACACTTCCAATTCCAATAAGAAACGAAGGTGATATTGGCCAAATAAAATAGGTGTGCAGAAACGAACGAAAAAACGAAAAGAGAAAGAAAAGGGCGTGTGAAGTGGTTGATAAGGGAGTGCAGAATTTTTGAGTTAACCTCCTCATTTAGAAGGCTTAATTAAGGGTTTATGAAAGGAATTAAGAGGGTAATTATGGGGGAATGAATGTGTGTGACTCTTCCGGATTTTAGTGGTTACAAAGAGGATTAGAAGAGACTAAACCCATGCTTATTAGACAACATAACTTCAGACACCATAACTTCGGACAACATAAGGAGTAAAATAGGCTTGCAAAATTCGTTATGTTGGTGGGTCCATATTACCTTCAGTGCTAAAAATAAAATATAATCACGTACTACTTGATTTTATAAGATAAAAATTATTAACTATATTATAAAATAAATAAGCATGTTAATAAATATAAGAGTTTTTTGTCAGAAACAACCTTTTATAATCACTTTTTTGCGAAAAACAATCTTTTAAATTTTTTTTGCAACTTACAACCTAAAACCTAATTTTTTTGCGAAATGAAACCTTTTTTGTAATTTCCGTCATTGACTGTTAATTGACCGTTTGTTTCCACCCTAAACCACCCCGCCACCACCCTGACACCACCCGAAAACACCCCAAAAACACCCCAAAACCACGACCCACCCTAACCCGAATGGTTGTGACTGTTGGGGCTGAATCTGGGGTGGTTTAGGGGGTGGTTTTGGGGGGTGGTTTTAAGGTGGTTTCGGGTGGGCTGGGCCGGTTTTGGGGGTGGTTTCGGGTGGGCTGGGCCGGTTTTGGGATGGTTTCGGGTGGGGGGTGGTTTTGGGGTGGTCTCGGGTGAAGTAGTGGTGGTGTCGCGGTGGTGACGGGGTGGAAACTAACGGTCAACGATCTAAAACTAACGGTCAATGACGGAAATTACAAAAAGGTTTCATTTCGCAAAAAAATTAGGTTTTAGGTTGTAAGTTGCAAAAAAAATTTTAAAAGGTTGTTTTTCACAAAAAAGTGATTATAAAAGGTTGTTTCTAACAAAAAAGTCTAAATATAAATACCAAAATTCCTAAATAAATATATACACTTTAAATTAATTAACACAACAACATAATACATCAATTATATTTTTAGACATGTTAAAAATAGTTTTAGTAATAAATTATTTTATTTTAACCGAAAATAACTTTTTAATGTAAACAAATGCCAAAATAAAGAGTGAAAACTATGGGGTGTTACAATCTACCCCACCAAAGTCTTTCTTCTTAATAATAATCATCTCTTTCAGAAATTTGGAATAAACAGGAATTTGAGAAATGAGTTCAGTGAAAGGAACTGTAACCTCAAGGTTCTTGACCATGGCAAAGAACTTACCAAACTGCTTATCAATCTTTGATTTCTCCATCCTATGAGGAAAAGGTAGCCTTGGTGTGAAAGGCGTTTCAACAACCTTTTCCTTCTACTTCCCTTTCTGATTTTTCTTTGCTAATTCGACCTCATACGTCGAATCTCCTCTTCTTCTTCCTCTATCATCTCTTTCCCCTTACTAAGGGCAACATCATCAGTGGGAAATGGAGGAGTGTCATAAGCAGTGCCGCTACGAAGTGTAACAACAATTGCTTGCTCCCTCTAAACGGTTTGCCCAGGCAATTGTCCCTGCTGCCTCTAGGCATTGTTGCCTGACATTTTAACAATCTGAGTCACGAGAAATTTGATATGCTTTTGTATATCTCTTTGTGTCTCCTTGTGATTTTTCTGCATATTTAGTGTAACATCCTGTCAAATACTAACTATGAAAAGAGACCAGAGTAAAATAAAAAATAACCAATGGTAGCGGGAAATACCACTGAGACGGCAATGCCACTCAAAGGAGTAAAATTAAACTAAAAATAAACAACAACCTCAAATTAGTAGTCAAAACTTCAAACATACATAAATAAAGATAAATGAGGACCCGTACCCTCATCTCTAACCAAAATGTTCCAAAATTCATAACCTTTCAAAGGAACTCACAAAACCAAATCCATAATTCAAAAGGGGTAAAACTAATATCCAAAGGATAAAATAAACTCAACAAAATACAATAAAGCTACTTGAGGCCCACTATTAAACTAGTCCTAACATCCGACTCATAATTCTCTTCCACAATGACTAGCACGACTTCCTTACTCACACGGGTAAACTTCACTACCCTAGTCATACCCTAATGACTCTAAACTGCATCATCATCTACAATGTATATTCAACAAAATTCCACAATCAGTAGGGAGTTACTAGCAGTTCTCCCAACCCAATTTAGGAAACAAATAGTTAGCTTAAAGGAGTTAGAATAAACGCTAAAGACATGACATTACAATAGCAACAAAGAGGCACAATACACATTATAACATACGTCATGCTTTCACAAGGAAATACTTTGATGATGGTCATAATAATAATAACAATAACAATAATGGAGATATTCATATGGTTGAGAAAATCTCAAAAGCATAATTTCCGAAAATGATACGAAGTTCAAAAGGTTCATAGAAATTAATAAGACATAAATAAGACAAATACGAGCGTTTGTAAAGAGAATACATCTGAATGGAATAAAGTCAGGAATACATCCTTAGGACCATGCCACCCTAATCTAAGTATGGCCACACTCTCAAACCTAGCTCATAGATTATGCCACCTGTGAATAATGTTAGAATTTGAACGACAACTTTATCTAGACACACTCAACAGACTATGCCGCCTGTGAGTAAACACATTGGACCATGCCGCCCAAGGGCCAACGTACTCATATCCGGGGACCATGTCGCCCTTCCGGATTGCAAAAACTCAACTCATGCCACCCGTGCGTAGAACCATTGGACCATGCCGCCCAAGGTTGGCTTGCTCATTTCCTAGGACCATGAAGTCCTTAGGATTAACTTGCACAACTCATAGGACCTTGCCGTCCTTAGGATTAACATACACAACTCCTAGGACCATGTCGTCCGTAGGATTAACATAATCACAAAGAGAAGTTATATACGAAAAGTTATACCAAGAATCCACAACCATCAAAGCATAAGTATACACGACAAGGTATACAAGAGTCCAAAATCACAAGATAAATAGGTATACGCGTTAAGGTATACAAGAGTTAAAAATCACAAGATAAATAGGTATATGCGTCAAGGTATACAAGAGTTAAAAATCACAAGATAAATAGGTATACGCGTCAAGGTATACAAGAGTCCATAACAACCAGAGCATAAGTATACACGACAAGGTATACAAAATTAAGTCAAGGCATGTAAACACAAAAACGTCGTCCGAGTTTGGGTACAAAGTGAAATATGACTAAGTTTCTATATTTCCCATACATAACTATTGGCGAAGTGATGCTAAGGGCATTGTTATTCTCCCCCGACCATTACGACGTCGACAACTCAAACACAACACCTCAACTTACATCAAACCAACAAAACCAAAACAACCACACAACAATATAGGGTACCTACCCTTAGCAAATAAACTTTAAACCGCTCAAAATAAACTCCAACATGCTCAATATACATAAATAAACTGCTTAAACAACATTAAGCATGCTGTAAACACTTTTAGAAATAAACGAAAACTCGAACAAAAGGGGAAGCAGAACCCCTATCGCGAAGTGCGTCTGTGCGACCCAGGTCGCAAGACGCAACCTGGCACTTCGCGTGGCGCGAGAAGCATCTGCCATGTTGGTCATGGACACATATTAAGGACCTGGAACCCTAACATAACTTAACCACAATAACCGAGTAAAGTTGGTCGTGGACACGTAATAAGGACTCGGGACTCGAACATAACTAAGCACTAATTAATTAGTGAAATTGGTCATGAACACGTAATAAGGATCCGAGCATTACCGTTAGACTACTGAACACGAGAAAACCGAGTAAAGTTGGTCATGGACACGTAATAAGGGCTCGGGACCCGAACATAACTAAACACTAATAAATGAGTGAAATTGGTCATGAACACGTAATAAGGACCCGAGCATTACCGTTAGACTAATGAACACGAGAAAAACGGGGAAAATTGGTCATGGACACTTAATAGAGACCCGAGCATAACCGCACCCAAAATATGAATATATTCCCTGTTAATGTTACAAAAACCAAACAAGAACTGATCCACTAAGCCTTAGAGCAGGATTTGTCTAATGTCTATATCTTTTATGATTCTAAAATAGCAGTGGAACACATAACTTACCCACCTGTCATTAAGGATTGGTATTGTAATTTGGCCGCAATGTATAGGGATCACCCAGGGAGGTGTAAAGCATGGGAGATAGCAAAGGTTGGAAGGAACTACTTAGAGGATGCTGACAAACTGGCTAGGTGGACGAGGGAGCAAAATTTTGTCTATAACCATTATATAAACTCTGTTCTCTTCTCCTTTTATGAGGAATGATTGTAAGCTAAACTTATATTTACTTTTGGATACTATTAGTAGGGCTCGAGGAGCTAACATACTTTTTCATGCTAATTCTACAAACAATAGTTGTACTAGTTTTATCCAGTTAATTTAATAGTTCCTTCCTACCAAAAAAATATGATCCACTAAGCCACACAACATATGTTATGCCATTACTTTCAAAAAACAACATGTTTCAAAATACATCCCTGCCATTCCTTTAATAAACAACAAAATAATCCACTAAGCCATAACACATGACAGATTGAACTTCATTAGTATTCAAATACAACTATTAAATCATTGTTCTCTAAAAAACTAGGTAACTAACAAAACACAAATCAACCGTTGTTTGTTGTTGAAGCTTGAGTTCCAATACGGGAGGCTTAGCTTGTAATCTCTAGCTCACTGTTCTTGCTCCTCCAATTGGACCAGGCATAATTAGGCTTCCATCTTCACCAAACAACACTCCAACACCACAAGGAATCTGTAAAAAAGAGAAATAATCAATTATACTAATAATCTCATGTGAAGTACAAAAAAGGGATGGATTAATAACTTAATAAACTGAACTAATTACCATTGCAATATTGCCACCTCTTCCACCTCTTGAACCTTTGTAAGCAAATTTGGGTTTAATCAAAACCCTATAACCCATTCTGATTGTGTCAATTGTTTCCCTAGCTGGCCAATGAGGTCTATTCTTGAACAAGTCAAGTAATTCTTTAGCCAACCATCTAGACTTCAAAATGGTCAGTCTCTTCATGTTCCTTGAACTAGTGTGTACATTTCTGACTGATTCACAACAAAAACAGCTCTCTTTGCATCCCATGAAGCATTAACTCGAAATGGACAACTCCCATGACACCTAACAAACATCTTCTGAGCTCTCTTTATGTTACTTGCATCCAACCCTAAATTTTTACCTTGCATTATTGAGTACTAGCAATTGCAGATCTAAATGACTCTCTATTTGGAAAATCTTGTCCAACTTTCCAAGTGAATGTTTTGAAATCAGTACTGTAACTCACATCCAACCCTATACTGTTCTTCTTGCTAATTCCATAATTATCCTCCTCACCACTAGCCTCTGGGGGTATGAATTTCATCCTCACTGTCTTCATATTCACTGACACACCCACCATTAACTTGTTCATCAGGTTTATGTAAAGATCTAGAAGTGTTAGGTTTATCTACAACACTTATTCTACCTTCTTTTGCCTTCTTCTCTAACTTTCTAGCTATGTCCACCAGCTTCTTCTTAAACCCCTTTGCTTCGTATCTTGCTTGCACAAACTCATCATCACTTGTTTCATTCCCATCGTCATTTATACTAGGTTCGGCTTCCAAAACCTCAACTTCATCATCATCTAAACAACCATCATCTTCCTCACTAACCTCAGCATCATTTTTCGATGGTTCATAATTAGAGCATGAATCTGACAAATCTCCTATCAGATCCTTGTATGGAATAGGACTCTCAAGCCTATTGTCAATCCGTTGATCATTATCAATTAAAACAACCTCAGGTATAGCTTGCATTTCGGGTCAACAGTAGAAGGTTTTGTTGTGTTTGGTGCTTTGGAGGGAGACTCAAGTGATTTTTGAGAAGGTTGTAGAACAATTTTGGTAGCTTTAGCAGCAACTGCCAAAGTTTTGGTGTTTTTAGGGGAGAATCTTACTGGTGTAGGTGTTATATCAATGGCAAGGGCACTTTTGGAATTTACAGGTTCCAGGATTTTAGTTATAGGTAGGGTCTTTTTGGGTTTAAATGGGTTATTTGCTGATTTGGAATGTAACACATATAAATCCAAGCTTCTATGCCTAGCAACAATATCAAGCATGTCAACAAAAACTTTATCCTTGCATTTATCCACACTCACTAACCCATCATCCAGCTTCTTCCCAGGTAAAAGGTACTTAATCTCATCTCCCTCATCATAAGTTCCACACTTTTTTTGCCATATCTTCCAAATCCCACCAACCAGTCTTATCTGGGTCAGCTGAGAAATTTCTACATTCCCCACCAACATACTCCATAAAACCAAGTTTGGGATGGTTTCTAGACATACCCCCATGCCAAACCCTTAGAGAAACTGACCCTTCCTAAAACAGGTAACACGAAAAAAAATTCATCACTACTCAAATTATGTACATTGAAGCAAAAGAAATCCAGAAAGTAAAAGCAACTCAGATTACATAGCACATTCAAAATTAAATAACAAAAAAAAATCTTGGCAAGAAACTCAGATTTTACCAATTATAAAACGATTAATAGAGGGTTCACCAAGGAAGTAAAAATTTAAACTAATTTCAAAGATGAATTTGTAGAAAAATAAATGATGAACTTACCATTTATGGCTGAAAGGACGAATCTTGAAGATGAGCAATTCCACTTTGAAGAACCCAAAAATAGAGCTTAAGAAAGACGAATGAAAAGGGGAAAAGGCATAAAGAGTAAAAGAGAAATGAAAGGAAAGGGCAAAATAAACTAATAACAATTAACAATTTTTAAAAAAGTAAATGTTTTTAAAATCAATTGCTATTTGTTTTAAGTGCAAAGAGAGTTAAAGAAATTGACAGGTAAACCAGTTCCCAGTTAAAAGGACCCCTCAAAATCGGGCCCACATATAGTTTGGTATATTTTTGGAATATTAAAAATTAAGCCCAAATTTGGCTGACCGGGTATAATTTGGACCAATTCCATGAAATTTTCCGAATAAAAGGCTACTACAAATAAGTGTTTCAAAAGGACATAAATAAAAGCAAATGTGATGTAGTTGATAGTAAACATGATACATTTTGGCATCTATGATTTTTTTCATCTTATTTTTGACGACTTTAGACAAAAATGATTACACATTAAAAATAATCTATTCAAAATCAAATGGACTACATTTAACTATGTATAGGGTACATTTAGAGTTAAAAGAATAAAAAGGGTACATCATAGTCAAAAGAGTTACCCTCAAGATGTTCATAGATGTTAAAGTTTCACTAAGATTAATTATTAAAAATATTATTATTATCATCCGTCAACCTATGTAGGATTGAAATTACACCATTTGTGCACAAGGCTCTCTTAATTGAGCTAAGAAGTTTTATAAATAGCAAATGAAACTTAAGAATATAAAACAAATGGGTTATACTAGCAAAAGAAAGAGTTACATTTAAAAATTAGTGGGGTACATTAACTTAAATGTCATAAAGGGGGAATAAAAAATTTACGATTATCACTCAACATATGTAGGATTCGAACCTATACCCTTTGTGTCATTACACAAATGCTCCACCGCTTCTGTTGCTTAGTTGATAGGCCCCTACATAGGTTAAATAATGATAATATAGGTTTAGATTTAAAGTTGCCCTTTTTATAGTTCAATGTAACCCTTTTGAAATCAAATGTAGGTCTTTGTTTTTTTTATTAAACTCATTAGTTTATTTTTTATAAGTTTATTTTGGGATAACTCAAAACATCAAATTTATGGTAAACTCACATAATTGAAAACTAAATGAATACTTTTGAAAAAGGGGTACATGTAAGATAAATGAGGTTCATCTACAAAAATAGGAGTAGTCTTGATATGAGTATTCCAATGTATCGAAGCATGAATTTGCAACAATGGGAACACAAAAATCTAAATTCAAGTGATAGGAAGACTAAAATAAGTACAATCAAGTCTCTTATTTTGATGTATTATATTATTGATGTAAACCTATTAGCTCAATTGATCAAGCATAGCAATAGCACAAGGTTGTAGGTTCGAACCTTGCATGGGTTAAACGAGATAATATTAGTTTAGTTTTCATGTTCCCTTTTTACAGTATAATGTGCCCCTTTTCACAAGAAATGTAGCCTTTTTTATATCAAAGGTGACCGAAATTTATTTTTTCAATCTTTTGAACAATCGATCCTCTGTCTATATTGACCAGAATGATGTATAGACTTAATCTTCAAAACTGTGATGCAGACGCAGGGAACATAGGTTATAAAGAAACATTTGACAAATTGAACCCATTTCTAGATTTGTGTGTGAAATAATGAGTTGTCCTCCCCTGGGCATGAAACTGTAAGCCAATAGGGTCCTCAAGTGGAGGAACATGGCATATTACAATGAATTTGATCTTGACTATCCACTATCTAATCGTCGAGAAACCAGGCCCGTCCCTGGGGCAGGGGAGGTGGGGCGCGCGCCCCAGGCCCACGGAGAGGAAAGCCCAGATTTGTTTCTTCCGTCAGACAAATAATACACATTAATGTAATGCGCATCAATTATTCATTAGACTCAAGGTAGCGCAGCGGTAGTGTATGGCACATTCTTGCAGTGGTGCAGCGATCGAATCTCTTTGTGGCTGTGGACCTTTTACTTCTTTCATTTTTCAATTTATTTTCCTTTTGCTTAAACCTTAATTTTCTAGCTTTTGACCTGTTTGTTTCCATCTCCTCTCTTCTTAGTTTTCATTATTGTTTTCAATTTTCTCTTCCTGAGAATCTTTTTCCCACCCACAAAGTGTTGATACCTAATTTTGTTTGTGACATATAAAGTATAAGTTTGCTTTTCTTATCAAATTTGATTGTATATAAGAAGTGATAATTTAGTAAAACATTAAGAAGTAAGATATAATTATAATTAGGAAAAATTGTCGGAAACCACCTTTTAAAATTACAATATTGGGAAAAACCACCTTTTTAAAAAAATTACGAAAAGAAACCTCGAGGCAAAAATCTGGCGTTGAAATCATTTTATGAGGTATTGACCTACCCTTTTCTTGGCAGCCTACTTAAAAATTGATATTAGCACACTCTAATTATTTTCTCCTCGTTTTATGTTTCAAACTATACTTCTCAAAAAGGGGGTAGGTTAATGCCTAAGGTTTCTTTTCACAAATAAATTTTTGTTTTAGGTTTTTTTTGCAAAAACTGTTTTCAAAGGTGGTTTCTCGCAAAATCATGGTTTTAAAAGGTGGTAATATTATTAATCATGATTTTATAATAAGTTGATTAAAGAAACACATAAATGTTTATACAAATACTATTATTAATAACTCGTATTACTCTAAAAATTTTATATCAAATTGGATATAGGTATTACGGAAAATATCGTTTGTTTAGCGTAGTAAAAATTACCATGAAGTAATTTTTAAAAGCTCATATGGTTAAAGGGCCCTTTATTGTTATTTCGCGCTGGGCCTCTAAAACTTCAGAAACGGCCCTGCGAGAAACAAGTTGCTTTTAGAAGTGAATTTGGGAAAAGGACAAAGGTTTAAGGAAATAAAGAAATTTCCATGTCGTTACAAAATTTTTGTGTATGAGCAGTTTGAGATGCTTTTGGCGTCCTTGCATGAGTATGTAGATCATTAGCTCTAGATCGTCAGCTCTAAACCCATGAAATTCTATAGCCTATGTAGGACTTGAACCTACATCATGTACAATGGCACATTGCTCTACCATTTGAGCTAATAGGCTTTCAAAATAGTATCAAGTAAAAAAAGCAATTGTAATAACCTGTATCAATTTCAACATTGACTAAGAAATGTAGCCACACAGTTTACCTTCCAATTGTCTCAAACTGTCAATGAAACACCAAAATGTCCTTTAGTCGCATTAGTATACACCAGAATAATCTACACTAATATTATTTTTCCAATCTACACTAATATTATTTTTCCAATCTACACTAATATTATTTTATAAGTTACGTTAAGGTATTTGTGACTTACCTCTTCAACTCAACTTTTCAAAGGAAAAAAAACATTAAGTAAGTCATTACCGCCCAGCCTCAAACCAAGAGGAGATATAGTTCAGTTCAATCAAATCAGATGATCATAGATTCACAGAAAGTCAATCTTTACTAGTTCCAATTCACAAATCACAATAAGTCATCCTCCTCCTAAATTCATTTGCGATAAAGTTTTTCATTTCTAAAAATTCAGGTAATCATAAAACATAAGAATTCACAATGATATACTAGTAGTTTCACTTAACATATAACAAATCATGACAATTCATTAGGATGGACTAATTTTAGTTCTAATATAACTAGTAAAAAGTGATAATAGGAAAACAAATACAGTTAGGACGACTATCATCTACTTCCCGCCACCCGCAACTTATAAACAATTTGAACTTAGAGCAGGCGCTAGAGGAAAGTGGGAGGTAGACTAATGACGACGACCGTGCAATCAGATCCAAACAAAATATAGATCAATATTTATTTGATGAAACTTCAGCTGAAGGTAGGAACAATTATGCAAACTCGGTAAATAAACTTGAATAGAATGAGACCTTTTGAGGATTTCACAAAATGCACCATTAATCTGATTCAATATAAAGCGATAAACATAGAGAATTAAGAAGTATTACCCGTAAACAGAAAATTCGGTTAACAATTATGTGAGAAAACCGGCAAACAAGTGAGAATTCAAGTCGAATTCCTATTGAAGAAAGTGATGTATGGAAATAGAACTTAAAAAATCTAATCGTTTGATAGTAGGAGATGATAAGATGACGAGTAGTAGGAAGAGTGATGGGCAAGTCGCAGAGTTTTTTATATAAAATATAAAAGACAACATTTTAAAATGGAACCATTGTCAATTACACGATGAATTTGGCACTTTGTGTAGTGGTGGTGTTCTCAACGAGAATCCACATCTTAGTAGACATGATAATGGTGGTCTGGTGAGATTTCTAACCTGATTCTGTAATCCTTGAATACAGATGGTATGCAAGCAAGGTGTTTCCTACCACAAATTGTAAGCGCTTCCCCTCCCTGTCTTTGTGGGTTTCCATCTTCCAAGTTCCATTGTTGTTTTGACGTGAACAAAGATGTGCATATGGTGGCTAGTAGAAGTATGGGGTTGGGTGCCATTGTGAAAGCTGAACACAGATGAAACAATCTTTAGCCAAGTACCAGGAAAAGCCAAAAAAACATATCAGAAACAGGAAATATCAAACACAAACACAAGTAATAATAACTAGTACCATAATAAGGAGGAAACACCAACCCGTAGAAACCTCAATTAAGGAGACCAAGGTCATAAGTAACACAGCAAGGTGAATTTAGGGAAAAGGAAACTAATTAAAATAGAGTACATTTTCAATAAAAAGGGTTACATCTATGAAAAAGAAGGGTAACAATAAATAAAGCCTCAATAATTCACAGTAAATTATAAGCAAGATCAAAAACTTTAACAATATGTATATAATCAACCATTATAAGTCATTGATAATACTAGGACCAAATTAATCATCACTTTTCCCTCAAACTTCAATTAAACCTAAATTGACAAATCAAAACCACAATTTATAGCCATCAAATAAAAAACATACAGAGACATAAAAAAATATATTGTCAAGTGTTGACAAACAAATCAAACCCAATAAAGTTCCTCTACCAATTGAGCGAATAAATACGCAATAGTCACATAGAATAAGAAAGAAGAACAACTAGGTAAAAAGTGGGAACTTGAAGGTAAAGTGTTGCTAGGGATAATAACACAATGCGCTTGATTCACGGTCGATAAGGGATACAAGTAAAAGCAAAGGGGTACATCCCAGTTGTTATCAAGCTAATAAATCCCGAAAATGGTTGAACAAAAAACAGTTCCCACTACATAGCTAAATGCTACTATAAGAAATACATTAATCATTATGTCAAAGAAAAACCTTAAAAATTGCTATTGCAAGCCAACCAAGGAGGTACAATACATTAGTTAAGCCCATAGTCTGCACTGACCCAAAATTGGTAAGTTTATGCTCCATTATTAGAGCTAATCATGAACAAGATGGGAAAAAGGACAATAACTTACGCATGGAAAAGATGAATTCGAGCAAGAAAGTTCCAATATGAATTCGAAGACAACTGAAGCATGGAAAATCGTAGGATAATTAAACTAGGGTTAAGAATTGCAAGTATTGAGGAATTCGAGTGAAATTTCAAATCAAAATTCATGAAAATTATCTTACCAGATGCTAATTGTAGCTTGATTCATAAAATTCCATCAAAACAAACACATCATGGATGAATATGAAACCTAAAGTGAAATTTAGGGGCGAGAGAAAGCAGAGAACACGGTATTGAGAGAAGGGGATGAGAGAGAAGAGATTATTTGGGATTAGAGGGTTTATGAATGAATGAACTATCTGCCGTAAGATTATTGTGTGAGGACGGTTAGGATTAGCTGTTTTCAGCATAAGCGTGGCTTTCAGTGGATTTGCCCCGTATACATAAAAAACCGCACCTCTGCTCTCAGTTCCAACCTCTAATGACGGAAATCACCAAGATAAATTAAGAGACAAAAGCAGAGATTTTAACTCAAAAAGCGATAAATTAGTGCAAAAAGTTAAAAAATATCAACAACATCTTTGAAAGGTAAAATATACTGTTTTGCAGCGAAAATTCATTTAGAATCTTAAATTGTGTATTTTTTGATCCTATAAATCCGAATAATTCTCAATTGGTATAAGATTTATCGTTTATGTAGTACTTCACTTAAGATTAGCATTTGATTATATATTACCAGCTCTCATAGTGGTATGGATTATAAATTGTCGATTTTTCAATGCTATAAACTCTAACTAATGTGTGCAATTTTGGTAAGAGTAACAAATATAGTTGCAAAAATGATGAATTGAGGAGTTGTTTAAGTAGTGTTTTTGAATTAGTAACAATTGAGATTGTTATATAGATTTGCAAAAAGTTCCTCTTTTTATCAAGTTCCTCTATTTCTGGGTTTTACAACAAAATGTACCCTTTTTTGGATATATGTACCTTTTTTTATGTGTACAAACATTCTAAACACCTCTTTTTTCTTAACCATTGTTTAACTATAAAATGGAAGAGGAAATTCATTCTTCAATCACTGCAAATTCTAGATGCAAAACCTTATCAAGTTCCTCTGTTTTGTGGGTTTTACAACAATTGTACCCTTTTTTTACATATATGTCCTTGTGTTTAATGTGTACAAACATTCTAAATAACTCTTTTTTTAAAACCATTGTTTAACTAGAAAATGGAAGAGGAAATTCAATCTTCAATCTCTTCAACTTCTCCTACAATTGCTTCCTACTACAATAAGTGCTTCAACACAAACACCACCTGACATGGCTGCCAGTGATCATACAACAACGATGCCTATGGCACCTTGTCCTTGTTATACACCATGAGGTTCAAAAGAATGGATTCCATGTTGTCTCGGGGAGATGAAACATATTGTGGGTATGCCCTTTGATTCTTTAGCTGCTTGCATAGAGTTTTACAAAAATTATGCTCGATTTTATGCTTTTGTCGCAAGATTGGGTACCCAATAAAAAGATATGAATGGTGATGTTTATTTAAAATACATGTACTGTAGTAAACGAGGGTACAAAGAATATGGTGAGTGTAAAGCCAAAAAATTGAGGACAAAGTTACTACAAGCTTCAAAGGTAGGAAAAAGAGTTTAAACCGTGTTGGTTGTTATGCTAGGATAGGTTTTACCCGACGAAGTGATGGGAAATTTATGGTATATCTTTTACATGAATCTCATAGTCATGTATTTTTGACGCCAAAAAACATGTATGTTTTAACAAATTCTAGAAACATAATTCTATCTCACAAGAATTTCATATTGAACAATTCTATGGTAAACATTGGAGCTAGTAAATCGTTTCGATTGAGGAAAGAGCACGTAGGTGGATATGAGAATCTAGGTGCGACACTAGTGGATTTCAAAAACTTTAGTCGATATGTCAAAGCTTACCTTCATGAGGTTGATGTAGATATGTTCAAAGGAAATTTTAAAGAAAAGGTGAAGAATAACAGTGGTGGATTTTATTTTGACTACTATTTAGATGCAAAAAAAACATTAAACTAGGGTGTTTTGGCCGATGCTGTTAGTAGAATAAATTACTCTGTCTTTGGTTATATGGTTTCGTTTGACACAAAACACATACCTTTTGGTTCCGGCCCCATTTATGAGTGTTGATCACCAGGGAAAGTGTGTCACTTTGGGTATGAGTTTACTTGCAAAGGTGGACATTAAATCTTTTAGTTGGTTGGGTGAGATTACTTCCACACTATTTCATATCAACACAAAACCCTATCAGAAACATGGAAGGTTTAGTTTTCTTTTGTTTGGGTGCCATTGGTGAAGGATTTGGCAGTTTGGAGAAGAGGCTGGATGTTTTTCTTTGGTGTTGATGATTTTGGAAAATTGTATATTGCGGTAAAGTGAAATGATGGAGTGAGGGTTTTGATGATGGGATGTTTGGGAGGTTTTATGAAGCAATCAATTTTGTGGCTTTCCACTTTCTCTTAAGACATTAACTTTTCGAATTAAGGTTTTGAACTTAATCTTTAGTTGAACCATTGCAATGAATAAAGTGAGAATGGAAGAAGAAGAATTCGGTTCAATAAAGAAAAGAAAAATGAATGAAAATGAAAGAAGAAAAGAAAATTTGAACTCTTGTAAATGATACACTTCAAACTAAAATACATATGGTCCATTATTTTTTACTCAATGTACTAGTGAGGACAATAAGGAGAATATTATAGAGATTAATGTGAGTCCTTATCCTTAACTGAAGGTGTATGAATAAAAATTCATGAAAATTGCAGGGCACACTTAGAAAAGAATGTAACATCAAAAGTTAATACTAAAGGCACTTTCATACTATTCTGATCATCCCTAGTTCCAAGCAAATCTTTTCAAATTTTTCTCTAAAGAGAGGATTGGTCAAGAAAATAGCAATTTGATTTCAAGTAGGACACAATACAACTTTAAATAAACCATTATCAACATAGTCATTAAGAAATGAAGCTTAATATGAATATGCTTAACCTTAGAATGATGCATGGGTCCTTGAATATACATAAAGCACTTATATCATCACAGAAAGTAGGAACACATTTGTATTTAATACCAAAATCAAGTACCAGTTGCTTGTTCCTTCTGCTGTTGAGAAAGAGCAACAGTGTGTTGTTTCTTTGAGTTCAAGAAACTAAGCTTGTTCCTAGGAACTGAATAATTCAGAAGTGCTTTTCGATTTACCAAGTCTCCAGCATAATCAGCGTCATAAATCAAAACATCACTATGTTCTGTTTTTCATTCATACTTAAGCATAAGATTGCTCTAGGAACCAGGTTAAGGTCTACAACTTATGTATTCCCTTCTGGTTCCTTCTAGTATCCTTGTACCTGTACAGTTATTGCTAAAGACACAACTCTCTTTAGTAAACTTCACAATATTCCCTTTGTCACAAACTTTTAAAAATACTAAGTAAACTAAGCTATAAACCCTCGACAAAAAGTAAGTGGAATGTGACTAAGTTTGCCAATCTTACTTAATACTATTATATTACATGTAAGATTGTCACCAAAGGTCACATTTCCCTCTTTCTTAAACTAAGTGAGAACTTTATTTTGTTACTAGTCATAATCTTAGAACAACCGCTATCGGGGTACCACATGTTGTTCCCCCTCACTTTAGTCTGCATCCACAACAATTAGTTAGTGGTAGGAACCCAGTCTGATTTGGGTTCCCTTGTAGGACTTGAATCATTTGTAATTTTCCAGAACTTTTTGATGAAATCGGAATTCTTATCAACTCGTTCCTTCTTGGAGGAACAGTTAGTCACTAGATGACAACTTTTCCCACAGAAGGAACAAACTTCGTTCCTTGGCAAATCAATATCTTTTTTTCTTTTTATACCTCTTTTTGTGATTGAAACCAAGACCTTCCTTTCCTTTGTTTTGATAGTTATGAATCCAACTAACCACGTCAGGAAGCTTGTTCCTGTTCCTCGAGGATCTCAGTTCCTTCTTCAGTACCTTATTTTCTTTTAAGACATTCTCATAATCGAGTTTGATTTTTTCAAAATCCATTCTGGTACTAGAAGAAGGGAATGTTCCTTTAGGAACAAAGAGTTTCAATTCTGCCAATTCTATTTTCAAGATAAAATCGTCATATTTCACACTTTCAAAAGTTTCTTGAATAATTCTATTTCTGTCAAAAAGCTCAAAAATATTTTCTCATTATTGGACTTCAAGTCTCTAGGCCAAGTAGTGTGTTCTTTAGTAACATTTAAAGCATGTTCTACTTGATCCCTTTTAAGCAAACTTCTTGATAATCATCTAATGTCTCAATCAATAAATTAAGAAGTTTACTAAATTCTATTAGTTCCTCTTCAATTGAATTTAAATATACCTTATGGTTAGATGGTTCATCTTGTTCATCGATCTTGGTCATGAGACAGAGATTTGCAGCTACCTCATCAGGTTGATCCTGCTCCTCGTCTGAGTCAGATTCCCCCCATGCTACTATCATGGCCCTTCTCATATTAGTCTCTGAGAAAGACTTCTGTTGTTCCTTGCCCTTCTCCTTGTATTTTCCTTTTTCATTCTCCCATAGTGGAAACTCTTTTATGAAATGGTCCTGACTTCCACATTTGTGACAGCTCATCTTTGTTTATTTCCATACATTCTTTCCCTTGTAGTTCTTGTTAAAGAACTTCTTGAATCTTTTCATGATCATAGTTGCTTCTTCATCGTCAGTTTCTTAATCTGCTTGTTCCTCTAACTTGAGAGCTAGACCTTTAGGCCTGCTAGGATCAGCATCATGAGTTCCTAGGTGCAGCTCATGATTCATAAAGAGATCCAACAAGTTGTTCAATATTCAACGTTGTGAAATCCTTGGTTTCTTGTAAAGCTGTCACCTTGGTCATCCATTTGTCATCTTGTAGAAGACTCCTTAGAACTTATCGTACCTGTTCCTCTGGAGTGATGGGCTTGCCTAGGGGAGTCTAGTTCATTAATAATGTTTGAGAACCTTGTGAGCATATCATGAATCGACTCCATAGGTTTCATATGGAACAGCTCATACTTATGCATGAGCATGTCAATCTTAGATCTCTTGACTTCTCTTGTTCCTTCATGAGTCACTTGGAGAAGTTTCCATATTTACTTAGCAGTCTTACATCCCATGACTCTATTATAAAGATCACTCATGATTTGATTCTTCTAGTATGGATAGTACTTGCCTTTGAACATAGGTGGACGTTGGGTTGATTAGCCTTCGTCTAGCTTTGCCCCATAGTATTCATATCTGCCAGGAACAGTTGATAGGGTTTAGTCGTGTCACCTAATCAATAATAAACCTACAGTCCTCTAACTATGGTAGTCAATGGAAGCAAGGTCGAATCCACGGGGAGACAGAGTTTCTAAATTAATATTCAACCAATTCAGCTACTTTAGATGAAATCAGGGAAGAATTAATTAAACTAATGAGTAAGCTAAGGAAGATGGACTAAATCGAGGAATCAACTATGGAATAAAAACCTAGGGTATTAGGTCGGTCCACCATGCTTATACCAATCAAATAGGGTTAACTACTATCAAAACCTAAGTCAAGAGTTGGGGGATTAGAGCATGTGTTGAGCTATGGTTAAGACTCAACGCTCATAGTTCAACATACGCCGCATGTTCATAATTAGAACTACTGACATGTCCTAGGCCTCTAGTCGTAAGACGGATCTGTGCAAACAACTATTAACCACAAGCAATCAATGAAATTGTACACTGACATTAATTACTCAATAAGAACAAACCACATCACAATCACCCTAATCAAGCCCTAGAATTTGATAGAAATCTAAATCACAATCATGGTATAAACATGGCTTTCCTATCTAACACCCTAGAAAGAGAACTACTCACTCATAATCGAATTAACAATAACAAAACTAATATGAAACCCTAACAATTGCATAATGAATAATTAAATAACTAAGCTAAGCAATTAAGAATAATAAAAGAGATTAGGGTAAGAAAGAATACCAATTGACAGAAAGCAGGAACTTTTATTGAAATCGAAATAGGTTCAATCACCTTTAATCTAATCTAAAGTGTTTAAATTAAACTAAGAGCAATGAAAAATAAATAGAGTCTAACTAGAATAAAAGATGAATAAAAAAAATGTCTCTAAAATAATGAGGAAAAGGTATTTATAATACCCCCAAAATTCTAATTAAAAACGGAAATAAAGATAGAAAATCCGCGTCGACGAGTGGGGACCCGATCGGGCAAAAGGCCACCCGATCGGGTCCATATTAAAAAACAAACTTTTGCTTCTTCAATTCCACGCAAGCAGCAGCTTCGGGAATGAAAATTGAGCCCACCCGATCATCAACCCGATCGGGTGATGGATCGGGCTGGCTATAAAGTGCGCCCAATTTTCTCTTGTCTTGTAGCGCATAAGTAGCAACAACATGTTGCAGGTTGGGCTTGCCTTGTTGATATCACGTATTTATATAGAGTTTTCTCCTTTATTTACAAGCTAATTTGTGCGTCATTGGAGCTCTTGGGAGCTATTTTGTGCTAACTATCGTATGCAGTTGTGGTTTCGTGTTTTAGTATTGAATTGCAGGTTTTATGGAGTTTTCTCCTTATTCCCGAGCCTTTTGGAAGCAACCACGGCTTTACGAGATGTTACGAGGCACGTAGGATGGCTCACGAGCTTTATGGATAGTTTAGGAGGTCCCAAGACCCCTAAACGTGAAGATTAGAGAGCCAAAGAGTCAAATGAGGTTTCCGTGCACTGATCGGGCAGAAATGGCCCGATCGGGCGAAATATTATGATCGGGTACGAAAGTTGCGGACCCGATCGGGCAAGGCGTGCCCGATCAGATCGGGCGAGAACACATGTGCCCAGACCCGATCGGGCATCTACCGCCCGACCCCATCGGGTCTAGTGCTGCTAGGTCTTATTGGGACGCTGCGGAGGAGGCGAGCTTGCTGGCACTTTTTTGTCGCGGACCGATCGGGTGACTACCGCCCGACCCGATCGGGTGGGCCGCTTTTCTCGCCTTATTGCTGCACTGCTGCTGCCAGAGCCCAGAAGTGAAGTTGGGGGAATTTGTATGTGGACCCGATCGTTACCTGTGCTCGGGCCCGATCGGGTCTGGTGCTTTAATCGCGCTTTTTCACTTTTTGATTCCGTTTTTAGTGAACTTGAGGGGTATTATAAATACCTTTTTCCTCATGATCTTTCATTCATCTTTTATTCATCTTTATTAGGTTTTAGACTAGTTTTATTCTTCATTGCTTTTAGTTTAATTCAAACACTTTAGATTAATTTAGAGGTGATCAAACCTATTTCGATTTCAATAAAAGTTCCTGCTTTCCGTCAATTGGTACTCTTCTCTCTTTATCTCTTTAATTACTTTGATTGCTTAGTTTAATTATTTAATTGTTCATGATGCAATTCTTAGGGTTTCATATTAGTTTTGTTGTTGTCAATTCAATTATGAGTGAGTAGTTCTCTTTCTAGGGTGTTAGATAGGAAAGCCATGTTTATACCATGATTGTGATTTAGCTTTCTTTCAATTTCTAGGGCTTGATTAGGGTGATTGTGATGTGGTTTGTTCTTATTGAGTAATTAATGTCAGTGTACAATTTCATTGATTGCTTGTGGTTAATAGTTGTTTGCACAGATCCGTCTTACGACTAGAGGCCTAGGACACGTCAGTAGTTCGATTACGTTAGTGAACATGCAGCGTATGTTGAACTATGAGCGTTGAGTCTTAACCATAGCTCAACATAGGCTCTAATCCCCCGACTCTTGACTTAGGTTTTGATAGTAGTTGACCCTATTTGATTGGTATAAGTATGGTGGACCGACCTAATACCCTAGACTTTTATTCCATAGTTTAATCCTCGATTTATTCAGTCTTCCGTAGTCTATTCCTTAGTTTGATTAATTCTCCCCTGATTTCATCTGGAGTAGCTGAATTGGTTGAATATTGATTTAGAAACTCTGTCTCCCTGTGGATTCGACCCCGCTTCCACTGACTACCTAGTTAGAGGTCCGTAGGTTTATTTTTGATTAGGTGACACGACTAAAACCTATCACTTGTCCCCTTGTCCCCTTAGTACATGGCAGCAACATTAAACAAATTAGTGGGCTCAGCTCACATTTCTTTACTAGTACGCAGCAGCCCAGCAACAGCGGGTAACGCCAACCATAGCCTATTGAATTGCGGCCCACCCGATCGGGTCCGAGGCCACCACCTGATCGGGCCTGGGAGCAAAATGGCCCAGCACACTCGCCTCTCAAGAAGCTTCAAAATAAGACCTAGCAGCAACCAACCCGATCGGGTCGGGCGGGGGTTGCCCGATCGGGTCTGGGTACATATCATCTCGCCCGATCTGGTCGGGCACGGTTTGCCTGATCGGGTCCGCAACTTCTATACCCGATCAATATATTTCCGCTCGATCGGGCCATTTCTGCCCGATCAGAGTACATAAACCTCTTTTTTGACTCTTTGGCTCTCTGATCTTCACGTTTAGGGGTCTTGGGACCTCCTAAACTACCCATAAAACTCGTGAGCCATCCTACGTGCCCCGTAACAGCTCGTAAAGCCGTGGTTGCTTCCAAATGGCTCGGGAATAAGGAGAAAACTCCCTAAAACCTGCAATTCAATACTAAACACAAAACCACAACTATATGCGAAAGTTAGCACAAAATAGCTCCGAAGAGCTCCAATGACGCACAAATTAGCTTGTAAATAAGGGAGAAAAGTCTATATAAATACGTGATATCAAACTCCCCCAGGCTAAACCTTTGCTTGTCCTCAAGCAAACAGAACATGAACATGGAATTGATTGCCTCACCCCATAGATAAAAATCAATCAAAGCTCAAAACGTTTTCAAGACTAAGAATAGTTCAAGCAGGCAAAATTCAAGTTTGGCTAATCAAATCCATCCAACCACCAATCATTCAAGCAATTTATCAAACTCAAGCATCCACAAGGCATACAAGTCCTGAAAGGGTCTCACAAGGGTGTCACTCCTCTCTATTTTGTAGCGGTGCAAAGAATATGCCTGAACACTCACCAACTCTACCATAAATACCCTTCCCACTCACACTCTCATGTGCTTAAGAAGGTTAAATGAAGCTCATCCTAGTCAAGTCGACTCAATTAGCAGACATACTCTTTAACTTTGACAAACTGACTCGAAATCAATCAAATGAACACGGCAGACACGAGCTCAAGAGGACTTTAGAGGGTTGTAATGGGGCTTCGGTAAGAGGTAGGGGATACTTTTGGGTAATGTGGTGGAAAAACCGAGAAAGGGGGAGCATGAATCATTCAAAGAAGGTCTCAGATGGCCTACACAACTCCCAACCACACCACAAAACCACATAAGGTAATCCAACTCTCATAAATCAATGACAAACTCATAACAAACCCAATTTTCAAGCATTGAAGCGATTATTTCCTTAAGAACGTACGTGAATGAAAGAACTTCGAATTCTTTTTCATTTTATTTCATTTTTCTTTCATTTTTCTGAACTTCATTCACGTAACTCTAAATTT